>JAVTVY010024641.1:0-86819 GCA_036873755.1 Hanleya hanleyi
ACATCATTCTCTCAAGTCAGAGCCCATTTCTGCTAGAAATTTACGTTACTTTGTCAATCAGTTTTACGAATGAAATTACGTCATATATTAGCAGATACTGACCAGAAAAGCGATCTATTTGACCTCGTTGTCAAAAGCTAGGACTTGATTTCCTTGAGAGTTTTTCAAATTTATTTTGATACTTAGATACCTTTCATATTGACTTGGAAGTCATTTTCGCGAATGCAATAATTTGATGTACCAAAAGATAATAACGAGAATTCGACATGATTCTCTTATACACACAGACCTTGTTTAGTGAACTAACCCTGAAATTTCGCACTTAAATCACCTTCCGAATGACTTAATGACAAACATATTCGCGAATTGATTATAGGGAGATATCCATAGATACTGACAACAAATGTTTCTTATTTGCAGAATTTGATTTAAAAAAAAAATTAATAAAATTATCAACCTTCGAAAAGGCTTGACCAAACATGTCGGATGAGGTGATATCTCCTAAGGATGAACTAGGTAATCATTTGCATAGAAGGAGCAAACCATGTATTGATATTGGCTTGCTGCATGGAAAAGAGTGTTAAGGTACCGTATTTAGTTTGCAGATGATAACGCACATAAATGCAGAAACTTAATTTATTATTCTAATCGAATATCAAGACTGTCACAGGCCTCAATTTGAATCGTGGAAATGTCATTATGCCTCTTGAACAGTTCGATAAAGCCTTCAACCCCATTCCATAGTTTCACAGATCAAAGTGATAGACCTGATAATAAATTCATTGAAAATTAACTTTGACGGAAATATAAATTTCCCATTTTGCTCGGCAAAGTAAGCGAGAAGGGAGACTGAAGAGCGTAGATGTTTGCGCTATGACTAAATCCTTGAAATTTGTTTGGATTTCCAAATATTTGAAAGCCTTTTTGATTTGCAAAAATCAACGGCTGAACGGAATGTTTTGAAACTTGGAATTCATGATACTTGTACCAAGACATTGCCAAAGCGATTATTGTGACTTCGTCTGTCAATTCAGTATAGACGGCACGGACCAGTCAACATCGTCGGATTTTGAACGAGGAAAGCGAATATATATATATTGTGTCAAATCTATTAGTCAATTCCTACAATTGTGGGTTAGAAGTTGAAAATTACTTCCCTTGGCATGAAACACTTGCAGATGGCGCTTTTTTCTACAATTACCACTACCTCCGCTGATATGTCTTTCACTGTATTATTGCCACTGCCGCAGGTTTTGACTACAATGTAGTCATTTCTCACTTGTTTAACACAGTGGAGTGTGAAAATGAGATAATTGTATGCCCCATCAATGTGGAGGCTGAAATAAACAAGTTTTATTCAATAAAAATCACTTATTTGGTCAAATGATTTTTACCCAGCAATGCTTATTTAAAAATCAAAGATTCATCTCTAAAGTTAGTTCTGGTTATTCAAGAAGCCTGAAACTTTGCATGAAGTCATCTTTTCTTCAAATCTACTTCTGTGAAAAATTTCATGACCATATAGAGGGGTTAGAACTATAGTGAGATGAAATCACACTTTTCAGACCCTCGTCTCTCCTTAACTCATAACCCCCATAAAAAGATCAAAATGAAGCAAAGGCCTACCTCATAATCTTCTATCTTATGTATGTTGTAGCTATAAGAGCATTCCGTCAGGTTGGTGATGTAGGCATGGTCATGGCTCTACAAAACATCAAGGTGAGACTTCAAGTTTCATAATGATAATCTCCAATATCAGTTGGCATCAAAGGGTAATTTATAGGAGAAATATCAAAGTTTCCAGAATACTTCATTGGTCTTGATTCTGTTTCCTCCCAATTTTTCCTGTATCTTAAAGGTCAACCCAAACGATCTGAGGTCAAAAATATAAAAAAATAGTCCTTTCGATTCTGAAAATAATGATATTTTTTTCATAATTTTGTGCCGTCTGGTTGGTGAGATATTGCCGTTTGAATCGCTCTCCTGTCAATTCCAGCTGTGACGTCACGGAGGGACAGCCGTCTTGTATTCTCTATGTTAAAGCCGTATACCACAGCAAAGTATCTGCTGATTTCTGGAGATTTTCGGAGTATCGGGGCATCATTTGTTAAATATGCCGCGACATTGTGTAGTGGGAGGTTGCAGTTTTGCTACAGATGACGGTGTTAGTATTCATTTGTGGCATAAAGACGAGAAAATCGCTGCAAATTGGACGAAATTTGTACGCAACACGAGGGTGTGGAAAGAGGGCCCGAGCCAGTACTCATATAATTTGCTCGGCACATTTTGACAGAAAGACATCATTCGAGGACCTCTACAGCATAGCAGTTGAATTCGGGTACAAACCAAAACTAAAGAGAACAGCTATTCCAACTATCAAACCTAAGAACAATCAGAATGTGACGGCAAAGAAATCGGACAAGGAGAATCTACCACGGACATCGGCTGAACGAACCTTGCCTGCAAGCGAGGCCTCGGGCAGGGAGACGCTGTACATGCCCTGCTCGCTTTCGCGTCCCCAATGAACGCCCAGAATGCTATCCATGATGTGGCATTTGTTGCTTGAGCACCTACAAGTTAGACTGGATGAGTCTCTATTTCATATGTACTATTTAATAATAATAAAATGATCTTTAATAAATATATAAACGTTTGATAAGTAAATAAAAAAAAATATAAAAAATATTTAAAAAAATAAAAAAATTATTTCAAGTATTTCTTAATAGGCAGAGTTACTTCCTTTTGTTTCCCCTATAAAATACATTATGAAACAGGGGCTGGGTCCAGTCTACCTACAAGTGTGAGAGTGCATGAAGATCAGACAACGACAAAGTCGTACAGTGATCGGGCAAACCGGTCACTTTTTATTGTTCTATTGGTTCTGAACACCAATTGAGTGAATGGCTGTAGATACAGAAGTGATAATAATACTTTCATAATCCTTTGTCATTTGAGATTGTGGGAGTATCATTCGATTTCAATTTAATTGACGTAATTTGTCGAAAATTGAGCAAACGTGAATGCCGATCTATCACGTCGTTTCGACACCCACTCACCACGGCTTACTTTTCGCCATAATAGTTTAAAGTTTTTTATCAAACTATATAATTCTGAAATTGGTATTTCATAGGGATTATGAGAAAACAAACAGAATTCAAATCGGACGTATATCAGTAGAGTTATCAACAGTTTACTGTCCATTCTGTCGAATCCCGGAATTTATGCCTTCGAAAAGGCCGTCTCGGATAATAACAACAACAACAACAACAACACAAACGTGCTCGTTCTTTACATAACAGAATCGTTCTACATTCAATACAGTTTGAAATATGGACATTTGGTCTTATAGATGACGATAATAAAGTTTCCAGTCAAGTTGCATACCAATCTGTATTCAACAAACGACCTCTCCGAATCCTGTCGTCATCGAGTTCCAAGTTGTCAGAATGGTTGTCACTGTCAGAATCGAAGCCGTACGTAGCTAAGATTCATACCGTCGCGCTTCCCTCAACGCTATGCCGACGACAAATACATTTCCCTGGTGGTAACTCGAACATCTCCATGGCGCACTTATTATTACCGTTGCGCCCTATTGGACCTTCATTAACTTGAGAAAATGGGCCGCCATGAATAAAAATACAGGAATGGCAGACTAAATGGCCATTCGTCGGTCAAAAATTAATTACAGACGTTAAAATTAATTATCCCTATGGAGCCTCAAAATCACCTGCAATCGAGGGTCAAGAAGATGGGCATTTCCGTCATAATAGACCCCGTGTATACAGGAGATGATGATCACAGCATCGATTATGGTGTTTTTATTCATAGCGGCCCTTTTTCTCAAGTTAATGAAGGTCCAATAGGGCGCAAAGGTAATGATATGTGCGCCATGGAGATGTTTGAGTTACCACCAGGGAAATGTATTTGTCGTCGGCATAGCGGTGAGGGTAGGGAGACGCTATGAATCTTAGCTAAGCCGTACGGCTCAAATTGATAGGGCTGAATTCCGTCGTTGGTCTTCAAACAACTGTTATTTTGCCCGTCATCCTCCTCCTCTATGTCTACTTCATCTTCTTGGCGAAAAATATTTCCATCTAAGGAGCTGATATCGCTCGAATCGACATCTGAATCGGAGCTCTGACTGCACTGGCTTTCCATGTTATCCGCTATTTTTTCTCAGGCAATTGCCCTGCGTGACGTCATCAACCCAGCTGTGAAAATGTGAAAAAGCCCACTTTGCTCCCATATTATGTGTGTTTCTTTTTTTTTTTTATACAAAGTGAAGTATGAACTATGATTTTTATACGCCCGCCAAAAAGCGGACGTATTATGGGATGGCGGTTTCCGTCCGTCTGTCCGTCTGTCCGGTTCTCGTGTCCAGTCTATATCTGGGACAGTTTCCTATCTACAGTTCCAGTTTTTGGTGAGTGGATACCCTATGGGGAGACGATGTGTCGCGTACCAAAATGAAGGTCGAGGTCAGAGGTCAAAGGTCACTGGCCTATAAAACAGGAAATCACTGAAGTGTTCGTGTCCGGTCTATATCTGTGAACGTTTTCTGTCTACAGTTGCAATTTTTTGCGAATGGATATGCTAGGTGAAGGCGATGTGTCACGTACCAAAATTGAGGTCGAAGTCAGAGGTCAAAGGTCACTGTTGCCTAAAATCAGGAAATCCTTGATCGTTGACAGTTTTCTATCTACAGTTCTAATTTTTGGTGAGTGGATGCCCTAGGGGGAAACGATGTGTTGCATACCAAATGTAGGTCGAGGTCAGAGGTCAAAGGTCAGTGTGACTGAAAAATCAGGAAATCATTAAAAATTTCTAATTTTTTGTGAGTGGATTCAATAGGGGGACATGAAGTGTCGCATACCAAAATATAGGTCAAGGTCGAAGGTCAAAGGTCACTGTGTCCCCAAAATCAGTAATTTATTAAAAATAACATTTCTTTGTGTCAGTAGATACATTACGGGGACACGATGTGCACATATCAAAATGTAGGTCGAGGTCAAAGGTCAAGGTCACTGTGACCCCAAAATTGTGAAATGGTTAAAAATCATGATTTTTTTAGTCCATCGAGAAATTACAGGTAGCTGTTTTGTCATGTACCAAAATTTAGATCCAGGTCAATAGTCAAGATCACTGTGACCCCAGAATCAAGGTCAAAGGTCAGTGTGACATAAAAATCAGGAAATCATTAAAAAATACAATTTTTTTGTGAGTGGATCGAATAGGGGGAAATGAAGTGTCGCATACCAAAAATTAGGTCAAGGTCAACGGTCACTGTGACCCCAACATCAGGAAATTATTTAAAATATTTTTTTGTGTGTCAGTAGATACATTAGGGGGACATGATGTGTCACATACCAAAATGTAGGTCAATGTCAAAGGTCAAGGTCACTGTGACCCGAAATCGTGAAATTGTTAAAAATCATGATTTTTTGTGTCCATTGAGAAAATTACGGGGAGACGGTTTGTCATGTACCAAAATTTAGGTCAAGGTCTATAGTCAAGGCCACTGTGACCCCAGAATCAAGAAATCTTTAAAAAAAAAAAAAAAAATGTGTCAGTAGATATATTAGGGGGGCATGATGTGTCACGTACCGAAATGTAGGTCAAGGTCGAACGTCAAGGTCACTGTGACCCCCAAAATCATGAAATTCATAAAAATCTGGATTTTTGAGTCCATTGACACATTGAGGCAAGACGATGTGTCGTATACCAAAATTTAGGTCAAGGTCAAAGGTCAAGGTGATTGTGACCCCGAAATCAGGAAATCATTAAAAGTCACATTTTCATATGACTGTCGAAGACGATGTCATGTAATGTGATGTTGCGTTCTATCCATTCATCCATTAACATTTGTTGTCCATGCGATAACTCTAGTTTCAAGGTATGGATTGGTACCAAACTTTGAGTATACCTTACTCGCATGGCAAAGAGGAGCCATACATCAATCGGTCAAAGGTCAAGGTCACAGTCCCCCAAAACTGAGTCAAGTTTAGCTGACTATATGTGTTAGGTTGGAATATTCAGAGTTTTCTCTCCTACATGCATATGGCATTTGTCTTGTGGAGTTGTCTCCCGTGTTTGAAACAGCTACATTTAGTTAAACTGTTGGGAAATAGAAACCATACATTTACTAATTTAACGGGGAGAGGGGTCCTTTATGAACTTCATACCTGTTTATTAAGAACAAAGGTTTACTTCATTAATTTTTTCTTCCTTCATTAAAAATTCTCTCGAAACTACTATTTTCTTGTGTTTGACTATTGTCGATTTCAGTGTGGCATATGCGAGCTCTCGGCTGTTGCTCCAAGGTCAACTAGTTTCCAAGAGTTAAGCTTATTTTAGTTTATCATTCAATATAAGATGTGATATACATGTATGTTACATTCTGAGAAGCAAAAAATTGTAGGCCTTTCTCTGGATTGCTAGCTACCAATTGGAATCAAGGCTATTAAACAAACTTGAAATTTGGACCAATGTAATTCCAGAGATATGGGCGTATATTGAAGCCCCGTGGGCTCTTGTTAAGGATTTTTAGACAAAAAAAAATTCCGTTTGGGTTGACCTTGTCATGGGTAATTTATTCCTCCGCATGCAAAATATGTTAGAAGGCGTATGGTGTTCAGCCTGTCCATCTCTCTGTCTGTTCGCCTGTCTATCTGTCGGTCTGTCTATCAAATACACATACACATGTAGACATGTTTAATATGGTGTGGAAAAGTGCATACATTTTCATCGTATTTATGATGTTTTGAACTTTTGGGGACTTTTCTGGATCTATTCCAGTATATAGACCATGTTCTTATGAAATCAACTAGTCCCATTTTTCACTGGATGCTTCTGGACCTTTGTAGACATGTTCAACTGGGTTTGGGAATGTGTGTATATTTATGAGATGAACTATTGATTTTTGTCAAAATTACCAGGGGTTGATTTTCTTCATTTATTCCAGTATGGTATGTTGATATTTTTCATTTATTCCAGTATGGTATATAGACTTATGTTCTTGTGAATCAACAAGCCCAACAGTCTTCACTGGATACTTCTGAAACTTTGTACACATATTTAATATGGTTTGGAGATGCGCTAATCCTATTTATGAGTGGGAATATTATTTTTTTGGCACATTTGAGACAAATTTGACTCTATACATCTATTCCAGTATAACCACACTTTCTTATCAACTAGTCCCACCGTTTTCACTGAATGTTTCTGAAACTTTGTAGACATGTTTAATTACCATGAGTTAGTCTTCACCAATATATTTTCCATCTAGATTCCTAGAACAAATTATGATGATCCTTCTTTATATCCTCTATTGAAGTAAACAAAAACATAAAAATCTGCCATAATTCAGTCATGCTGCATTTACTGATTATGCAAGTTCTCAGAATGACCATTTCATTTTTTCAGAACCTGATATTAGACTAGTTACCACATTACAATTCACCCAGTGTATTGTTCGTTATTCTCCAACTTGTCTGTTTTAGGACATTGAAGACAGGAACCTAATGGCAGGCTATGTGGCCATGTTTCTCAGTGATTTCAACTTGGCCCAGGATCTCTTTCTGGCCTCGAGCTATCCACTGGCTGCACTTGAGGTGAGCCCTCTTAGCTGTAGCTATGTTAAATAAATGAAAAGAATATTAAATCTTTGGATTTTTGTAAAGTTTACTGGGGGACTTTATAAAAATAAACATTTGTACTCTATTCAGCATGTATAATGTTCACAGATGAAAGTGGACAGACTGACAATATATATATATATTTCTCAACACTCGTGGGTTCTCTTGTACAAAAAAAAATGTCTTCATTGAGAGTTAGTTGTAGAACTTCTTTATTGTTCTCTCATCCATGAGTTCTTCTATTCGATACTATATTATTAATAATTAGTTTTTACCCCTCGGCAAAAATCTGGCTGAAGGGTATTGTCATCGTCATGTACATCCGTCCGTCTGTCCGTCACACCTTTCTCGTTACCAAGATATCTTTAGAACGACTTACCCTAGGCACACCAAACTTGCAGTGCACATCCATATGCTCGTGACCCAGAACCCTATTGAATTTGGACCCCATTGGTTGGAAACGTTGGCGGCCATCTTTAATTTTAAATTAAAGATGGCTGCCAACATATGCAAACCTTCACAGCTTTCTCGTTACCAAGATATCGTTAGAACGACTTACCCCAGGCACACCAAACTTGCAGTGCACATCCATATGCTCGTGACCCAGAACCCTATTGAATCTGGACCCAATTGGGTGGAAACTTTGGTGGCCATCGTTAATTTATGTGAAACCATTAATCTTGTTTATCCCAGGTACCATTTCACTGTTCAGTGTGAAACTTGGTATAGATCATCGATGCATTAAGAAACTTCAAAGGAATAAACAAACCATTTTCCCTGATTCGGAGGAAACCTTGGTGGCCATCTTTAATGTATGCAAAAGGTTTAATGATGTATATCTCTGATAGTATTTAAGTGTTCTATATGAAACTTTCAGCATCGAGGTATCAAGAGACTTGCAATGAATGACCACATCAGTTCCTCTGAGTGGCGGGAAGGATGGGTGGCCATCTTTAATTTGTGCAAAATCATTAATGATCTCTATCTCTGATACCGTTCAAGTGCTCGATGTAAAATTTGGCATACATCATCGATGCATCAAGAGACTTACCATAAATGACATTTCTGGTTTCTCTGATTGAGCAGAACCTTGGTGGCCATCTTTAATTTATGCAAAATCTTTAATGATATATATCTCTGATACCATTTAAGTGTTCTATACGAAACTTGGTATACAGCATCGATGTATCAAGAGACTTGCAATGAATAACCACATCAGTTCCTTTGAGTGGCGGGAAGGATGGGCAGCCATCTTTAATTTATGCAAAATCATTAATGATCTCTATCTCTGATACCGTTCAAGTACTCGATGTAAAATTTGGTATACATCATCGATGCGTCAAGAGATTTACAATGAATGACAGATCTGGTTTCTCTGATTGGGCGGAAATTTTGGCGGCCATCTTTAATTTAGGCAAAATCTTTAATGATGTATATCTATGATACATTTTAAATTAAGTGTTCTATATGAAACTGGGTATACAGCATCGATGTATCAAGAGACTTGCATTGAATAACAACATCAGTTCCTCTGAGTGGCGGGAAGGATGAGCGGCCATTTTTACCCCTCGGGCAGATTCTGCCCGAGCGGTATTGTCGTTGCCTCCGTCGTCCGTCCGTCTGTCCATCATATCATTGTAAACACATTATCTCAAAAAGTCCTTCACTTACAACAATGAAACTTCATACAGTTGTTTAATACAGCCAGTACCAGAAGCCTATTGAAAGTCGGTGCCATTGGATGTGTTTTTCAGGAGTTATGCCCCTTTATACATGTCTGTCTGTTTTTATCCTTGTAAACACATTATCTCAAAAAGTCCTTCACTCACAACAATGAAACTTCATACAGTTGTTTAATACAGCCAGTACCAGAAGCCTATTGGAAGTCGGTGTAATCGGATGTGTTTTTCAGGAGTTCTGCCCCTTTATACATGTCTGTTGGTCCATATCCTTGTAAACACATTATCTCAAAAAGTCCTTCACTCACAACAATGAAACTTAATACAGTTGTTTAATACAGCCAATACCAGAAGCCTATTGAAAGTCGGTGCCATGGGATGTGTTTTTCAGGAGTTCACACAAACCTGTGTGGATTGCTGTGAATAGACAGTAATCGTTCGACTACATCTACTATAGGTAATCACTGCTCTATTGCTATATTGTTTTGTCTGTCTATGATCTATATCATACAGGTAAAATTATGCCCACCCCAAATATGTGAGTTGGGGGGGTCAGAAACATTATTTCCACAATTGCTCTGGGCCCGGGCCGAGGGGTCCCGATGGCGACAGCCACATGTTAATTTATGTAAAATAGTAGCACGGTTCAAATTGAATACATTGAGAATGGCTGGTGCCCAGAGCCGAGGGGTTCTCAGATGTGCAGCTTCATATTTCTGATGGAGCAATATTTTGGTCAATGCTCTATAACAAGAATTGCTTTTCCTGGCCATAAATGGTTAGAAACTCAAATGTATTTGAACATAAAACTACAAAATGTGTTATCTATTAATATTCACCCAAATTTAGGTGATGGTCATCCAAATTTATTAGATAGGCTGTTCAGATTGATTGTTGGGTTATTAATGTTTACTGAATATTTGGGGTCCTAATATGTTAGGACTCATTTGTAAACTCACAGACACATCTAAGCCTGTCCAGCTCCGTAGGCCCTGTCACATGTATTATTACGAACGTGAAACCTGTAGTATGAATATTAATATCTGGTCACGTGTCGGTGGAATCGATGGCAGCATGCTAGACTCGTACCCAGCTCCAATTCGCTATCGCTCTATGGAGACTAGTTATCGACAGGCATTTTAAATCAGCACTGCACAGTGATTGGCCCATGGTGTTCTCCGCAAAATGGTACATCTTCAGAAAATTTATGACCTATCCCAAAGTTTATAATTTATAATGTCTGCTGCTTCAAACGAGTAGGCCTACAAGTTCAACGTGGTAGTCATAAATTTTCCGAAGATGTACTGTCTTGCGGTAGTCGTAGAAGCGAGGGCTTTATTTAGGAAACATACCATAATCGCTCATCGCTCATCAAATCTTACCAAGGATCTATATAATACTTGGTGGATTGGTGGCCGTAGCGCTCAAGGCCCTTTATCGCACCATAGACGAGTACTGGTCACTAGATACACACGAACAACAACAACACATATTGACATTGGTCTATTTACCGGTCTAGATTTAGACCGGTAATTCAGCCAATCAGAAAATACAAAATGCCTGTCGCTGACTAGACCCCAACGGTGCGTGTGAGTTGAGGGCTAGGTACGAGTCTAGCAGCATGCAGGACGGCAATCTCACGTTCGGCTATTTCCGTATTGGCGGAACAAGCCTCTCACATAGAACGCACAAATCCCCACTGGTGGGGAGCGTATGACGATCACGCAGTGAGCCGGCTAAGAAATAGTGCCTTTGATAATCGAGAGATCCGGGTGCATTTTATTGTGAAATTCAGTTAATTTTAACCAAACGAACATAACTCATTCAAATTATACAAAACTATTTCTATGTTTAGTTGAATAATAGCAATCTATCACCAGAACTCAGCAACTGGGCTAATTTCCGCCAATACGGAAATAGACGAATGCGAGATTGGTTCCGCCGAAAATTAAATGTGTGCATGATAAGATAAGATTCTTTATTGCACTGAGCATCCCATTTGGGACAGAGTACAAAACATATAAAAAGTAGAATAAATAAGAAAGTAAACAAACAGGTGCGACGTTTCCGTTTCTGCTCCCAGAAATCCACTAGGCTAGAGGTCAGTTTTCGCAGCTAAAGTGAGTTCTGGGGCTAGATTGGCAGGACGGTTAAACACTCCCGAAATTTATTGAACTTTATCGACGATTCTGTCATCCATCCTGCATCGACATTCCGTCCAAACAGACTGTTATATTCCCGTAATACGTGTATGTGTTGTTCTTTTCGCGTCATGGAGAATAGAACGACATCGGTCCTGTCTTTTCATCAGGTCGTCTGTCGCCCGCCAAGCATGATGTCGCCAGCGTTTGACTCGAACTTTACTAAGAAACGTTGGGCGCCTGTCGACGTGAAGGCCCGCTGACTCACCACAATATTGTACGTTTCGACTGATTCTCAATATGCCCAATCATGGGGAGTTATGGGAGCAACTTATTGTGATTTATGAAAGATCGGCAGCGGGTCGAAAACATGAGGTTTTTTCCACCGGAAGTTACATTTGTTCGCGCACTTTTGGTTGCGCAGGCATTCTCCGCACATGCGTGCTGGTGTTACAAGACATCGTCAATGCTGAAGCCAATACGACTCGGTGACAACCCATGCTCATGCTCGGAAGCATGTTGCAACAGTTTAGCATGCAGGCGAAGTCATGTCAGTCCACGGTTTCGGATAACAACAACAACACGGACGTTCCGTGGGTTACCAGAAATAGACAGACCAGAACCTGCTGTGACCTCCAGGACAATCTGCCCAGATATCATGTGTAAATAGTAATTGCTGGTCTTAAGAATATAGACCTCAGAACTTGACAACTCGTATGTTGATCACTCATCTTCCTTTTGCGTATTACAACATTATGCTTGTGAAAGGGAAGCTAGTTGTCACGGTGGTATGCAACGTCATGTGTTTCGCCAGTACAAGCCTGATATAAGTTCCACCCATGATTTGAAAGCAACAGAAGTACTGAAGTGGCCTCCAAGTGTTTACGAAGTCACGATTCCAATAACAGTGTACATCCTCTCGGTAATAGTGCAACCCAGGAATTATGTGCGTTATTCATATCGTGGCAGTGCTTTATAGTCAGATGGCATGCAGAGTATCAGTTGAAGAGGCAGTTTGGGAGCGGCCATATGTACTCGGATGTGTTTGGAGCTGGTATGCCTCTGTTAGCCATTTAACAACAAGTTCTACAGTCCGGTTGAAACAGTCGTGATGTCCTTGCTCAAGTCTCTCCTTTCGTCATCAGCCGATAACCTAATGACAGACTGCCTATATGTGGCCCTCTGTGGTCATGTCAAGAAAGTACTCTGCATTAACTTTAAAAGGGCTATATTTATCTATCTTCCAGAGCTATTTACACGTCACAGAAGTAGAGTATAACCAGCTTGCCTATCTTGTTAGTCACCATTCCGATGTGTTGTCACTTACGTTAGAGAACGTGTTTTGTTTAAAATGCCACATGCAACTCAGAACTGCGCTTGGCACTTTTCTGTTCAATCTCATTAATTTGGCAGGTGCAAATCTGTTGTCAGTTATAGATGAGGCTTCATGACGTGTAATTATTTCAGCCTCGTTTTGCTCTGCAGAGCGCTGACTAGCCCATGCTTGTATTTGTCGAGTTTCTATCGTAGGTGTCGCTGGTGTGACGTCACCCAGTGACATCTCTGTGCAGAGGTTGAGTTATCTATTTCCAGGACATGTCGGGCAGAAATTGCCTTGACCAGTTGTGCAACTGATTCCTTTTAATTTCAGATTATTTTGATTAGGCAGTGGCAATGCTTTGAAGCTTGAACGTCTCTTATATTAATTCCGTATTGTTGTAATGTTATAATAAGAATTGTATACTGACTTCAATCATGACCGTCAAACTCTTCTTTTCTTTTCTGATACTCCTGCACCGGTATTATTCTTGTTCTTTTACGTCGTTCTGATGTTTAGGTCCATTCCAATTTCGCGCTTGGCCACTTATTTGCAGTAGCATTAATTGAGAACTCTTCAAAATATGATCAATGCTATTTGTTTTAAGCCACCGATCAACCGATTGTATGCTCCTTATTTTCATGTACAGAGGCCTATTCGGCCATGTATCTGATGTCATGTCCGGCCATAAGCAGTATTGTTCGATTTGCATCGCATGAGTAATTGTCCATAGCCGTGCATTAACTCCTTTACAAGGATACCATTGAACCGCGCTTTGCTCTGGTTAATATTAACGATGTACATGCACATTCATGTATTTACTCACAACTATATGGGACGTCACAAACAGATAGCAATTGTACTCTGTCCCATTTATTTTATACCGGAGCCCTGCATCGAAGGATCATTCCTCAATATGGATACTCAGGTGATGACGATATGTGGAGTAGTGCGTCGCATTCGGATCGAATTTCAATGAACATTCCTATGAGTACACGGTAGTGTAGCAGATCGACTAGTTTCGCAAAGCCTGTACATATCGTAGACGAGCATTTTTTGTGCTTCACCCCTATATTTCGACGGTGATTAGTTATGAACCAAGACTTGCCGTTTAGACAGTTTATTGATCCTTATATAGTTGTGCGCCATATCCATTTGGTCACCTTTAATGCTCCCTTGATCATCGATATTAGTTTGAGCTTTATAACCATGTCACCAGGCAGTATAGTTTTTCTTTGCTCATTCCTTGCACTATTGTCTGTTTTTTTAACCTACATCTAATGAGCGTAGTATGTGTTAAATGTATAAATGTGATTTTATCTTTGACTATTTCCCATAGAGTTAACACCACTGTGTAGCACAAGGGGTAATGCATTTCATTTGGAAGCAGCCACTAGTTGTATCCCAGCTATTTGTTTTAAAAACACCGATTAACCGATTGTATGCTTCTAATTTTCATGTACACAGGCCTATGCGGCCATTGTATCTGATGTCATGTCCGACCATAAGCAGTATTGTTTGATTTGGATCGCATGAGTAATTGTCCATAGCCTTGCATTAACTCCTTTACAAGGATACCATTGAACCGTGCTTTACTCTGGTTAATTTTAGCGATGTATATGCACATTAATGTATTTACTCACAACTATGTCACAAACAGATAGCAATTGTACTCCGTCCCATTTATTTCATAACCGGAGCCCTGCATCGAAGGATCATTCTCTTATGGATACTCAGGTGATGACGCTCATTATGACCTGTCATGCCTGTGCAATATTTTGTTAGATATAATTCTAATCAATGATTATTTCCATCGTCACATTCATGTGTAGCATACGGATTATTTCGTAGAGTCCTGAATTTTATCGGAGAGTGAAAGGAGTTGTGCTTCATCCCTAGAAGTGTAAAGGTGTTCTTTGTTAACGTTGTCTGCGAGTTTCGATCAATGAACATTCCTACGAGTACACGGTAGTGTAGCAGATCGACTAGTTTCGCAATCCTGTACATATTGTAGACGAGCATTTTTTGTGCTTCACCCCTATATTTCGACGGTGATTAGTTATGAACCAAGACTTGCCATTTAAACAGCCATATCCATTTGGTCACCTCTAATGCTCCATTGATCAACGATATTAGTTTGAGCTTTATAACCATGTCACCAGGCAGTATAGTTTTTCTTTGCTCATTTCTTGCACTACTGTCTGTTTTTTAACCTACATCTAATGAGCGTAGTATGTGTTTTTTATCTTTGACTATTTCCCATAGAGTTAACACCACTGTGTAGCACAAGGGGTAATGCATTTCATTTGGAAGCAGCCACTAGTTGTATCCCAGCTATTTGTTTTAAAAACACCGATTAACCGATTGTATGCTTCTAATTTTCATGTACACAGGCCTATGCGGCCATGTATCTGATGTCATGTCCGACCATAAGCAGTATTGTTTGATTTGGATCGCATGAGTAATTGTCCATAGCCTTGCATTAACTCCTTTACAAGGATACCATTGAACCGTGCTTTACTCTGGTTAATATTAGCGATGTATATGCACATTAATGTATTTACTCACAACTATGTCACAAACAGATAGCAATTGTACTCCGTCCCATTTATTTTATAACCGGAGCCCTGCATCGAAGGATCATTCTCTTATGGATACTCAGGTGATGACGCTCATTATGACCTGTCATGCCTGTGCAATATTTTGTTAGATATAATTCTAATCAATGATTATTTCCATCGTCACATTCATGTGTAGCATACGGATTATTTCGTAGAGTCCTGAATTTTATCCCTAGAAGTGTTAAGGTGTTCTTTGATAACGTTGCCTGCGAGTTTCGATCAATGAACATTCCTACGAGTACACAGCAGTGTAGCAGATAGAGTAGTATCGCAATCCTGTACATATCATAGACGAGTGTTTTGTGTGCTTCACCCCTATATTTCGACGGTGATGAGTTATGAACCTAGACTTGCCGTTTAGACATTTTATTGATCCTTATATAATTATGCGCCATATCCATTTGGTAACCTTTAATGCTCCCTTGATCAACGATATTAGCTTTGAGCTGTATAACCATGTCACCAGGCAGTATGTTGTTCTTTGCTCATTTTTGCAATAGTGTCTGTTTTTTAGCCTACATCTAATAAGCGTAGTATGTGTTAACGGTATAAATGTGATTTTATCTTTGACTATTTCCCAGAGTTAACACCACTGACTGTGTAGCACAAGGGGTAATGCATACTAAATCATATTGATACCGTCTGTCTCCACAACAAGTGCTATTTGTGCTCACACTAATACTTGCGACTGTGAACTATATTCTTGCACAACAACTCAAACATTTCAGCTACAAGGTCACCCAGGTGGCAGTTCTAGTAACTTTGTTGTGGAATACCTTGTCAACTGAAATACCCCTATTTTTATTTCCTCTTTGGGGCACCTCAACTAGATATTGTCATATCTAGTCTCATTTTTTGGGCATAACTATATGTCCCCAAAGATGTTTCATAAGGCTATCGAGTGCATAGTAATATCATATAGGGAGCAAGCTCATTAAGTAATTGGTATGTAATGCTTATGTTGGTTCACACACTTTCATATCTCTGTATAAAGTATGTTAACTCAGTATATGATCTACCATTCGCAGGGATATACATTCACGCAGCAACTATCTGCATTCACACTCTATCCATTCACACGACAGCCATTCACACAGCATTCACGGCAGCCATTCACATGGTCAGCCATTCGCAATGAGCAATTCATTTCACTTGGCCAGTCATTCACGGTGAGCAATTCACAGGTATAAGCCATTCGGGCGAAAGCCATTAGGGCACACCCATTCACATGCCATTCAGGCGAAAGCTACTCGGGCACACTCATTCACATGCTATTCGGGCGAAAGCCATTCGAGCACACCCATTCACATGCCATATGGGCGAAAGCCATTCGAGCACACCCATTCACATGCCATGCGGGCGAAAGCCATTCGGGCACACCCATTCACTTGGTGAGCATTCACGGGCGAAAGCCAATCGGGCACACCCATTCACATGGTGAGCCATTCACTGGCGTAAGCCAATTGGGCGTAAGCCAACATGGCTTACGCCAATCGGGCGTAAGCCAACATGGTTTATGCCAATCGGGCGAAAGCCACTCGGGCACATCCATTCACATGGTGAGCCACTCGGGCGAAAGCCACTCGGGCACATCCATTCACATGGTGAGCCACTCGGGCGAAAGCCACTCGGGCGAAAGCCACTCGGGCGTAAGCCAACATGGCTTATGCCAATCAGGCGAAAGCCAATCGACACCAACTGGCAGCTTAGTCTGACCCATTTGTTGGCCAAATAAATATATTTATTAATCTATACCGGTGTTTCTGTGTTGTTTATAAATTGGGGTCCTAATATGTTAGGACTCATTTGTAAACTCACAGACACATCTAAGCCTGTCCAGCTCCGTAGGCCCTGTCACATGTATTATTACGAACGTGAAACCTGTAGTATGAATATTAATATCTGGTCACGTGTCGGTGGAATCGATGGCAGCATGCAGGACGGCCCACCTCTCCCACCCATTAATTCATTAGGCCTCAAAGGATACCTTGACAATTGGAAGTTTTCAACTAGAAATAGCTTTAGTCCATGAAAAAAAAAAAAAAAAAAAATGGCATAACTATATGTCCCCAAAGATGTTTCATAAGGCTATCGAGTGCATAGTAATATCATATAGGGAGCAAGCTCATTAAGTAATTGGTATGTAATGCTTATGTTGGTTCACACACTTTCATATCTCTGTATAAAGTATGTTAACTCAGTATATGATCTACCATTCGCAGGGATATCCATTCACGCAGCAACTATCTGCATTCACACTCTATCCATTCACACGACAGCCATTCACACAGCATTCACGGCAGCCATTCACATGGTCAGCCATTCGCAATGAGCAATTCATTTCACTTGGCCAGTCATTCACGGTGAGCAATTCACAGGTATAAGCCATTCGGGCGAAAGCCATTAGGGCACACCCATTCACATGCCATTCAGGCGAAAGCCACTCGGGCACACTCATTCACATGCTATTCGGGCGAAAGCCATTCGAGCACACCCATTCACATGCCATATGGGCGAAAGCCATTCGAGCACACCCATTCACATGCCATTCGGGCGAAAGCCATTCGGGCACACCCATTCACTTGGTGAGCATTCACGGGCGAAAGCCAATCGGGCACACCCATTCACATGGTGAGCCATTCACTGGCGTAAGCCAATCGGGCGTAAGCCAACATGGCTTACGCCAATCGGGCGTAAGCCAACATGGTTTATGCCAATCGGGCGAAAGCCACTCGGGCACATCCATTCACATGGTGAGCCACTCGGGCGAAAGCCACTCGGGCGAAAGCCACTCGGGCACATCCATTCACATGGTGAGCCACTCGGGCGAAAGCCACTCGGGCGTAAGCCAACATGGCTTATGCCAATCAGGCGAAAGCCAATCGACACCAACTGGCAGCTTAGTCTGACCCATTTGTTGGCCAAATAAATATATTTATTAATCTATACCGGTGTTTCTGTGTTGTTTATAAATGTGTTATTGTGTGTGTATATGGTAGATGAGACGTGACCTATTACATTGGGACAGTGCCCTTCAGTTAGCCAAGGCCCTGGCTCCCCATCAGAACCCTTACATCTCACGAGAGTATGCTCAACAGCTGGAGTTCACCGGGGACTACATGAACGCCCTGGCCCACTATGAGAAGGGGATCACTAAGGATGACAAACAGCGGGAGCATGATGAGGTCTGTGCCGCCGGTGTGGCCAGGATGTCTATCAGGATGGGAGATATCCGACGGTTTGTATTTGTTTATCCTCTAACCCTACTTTGCAGAGATCAGCTGAGTTGGATAGAATTATGCTGAATATTAGCCTCTGTAAGCAGCTCTTGTGTTTGAGTCAATGAATGTGATTGGTTGTGGTCAGGGTTCCTGGTCTACACATTGTGTGCAGATTTATGGGTGAGTGAGTGAGTGAGTTAGGGTTTAACATCACGTTCAGCAGTATTTCGACCATATAGCGACGATATACCTAACTACTGTATGATTAGCTGGACATGTGCGACTATCTATGGACAATCATCATGTAGAGGAAATTAATCTTCCCCTCGTGGCATAGTACAAAACTCATGCTGCTCACCCACTTGGGGCCGCAGATTTATGATTTATGGGGGACCATACAGCATTTACAGTCCAGACAATCATAATCCCAGCTATGCATATGGAATCATTGACCTTGTAGTTAGCTTGTTATTAGCTAGTAGCTTGGTTGATCTCAGTCATGACATGTGCTGTATGACACAGACATTCATTTCTCAATGTAGAGTACTTTCAAAATGCATTCACATTGAGTAGGTAGAGTAGTTAGCCTTGTTCCCATATCTGTGAAGACAAGGGCTCTTCATCGGCATTGCCTAATATTGCAGAAATATGTTATTTGGGGTGTCTTGTGACTGTTTTTGTGCTCACCCTGTGGGGTTCTCGGGCATAAACAGAATAGGATCCCAGCTCACAGGCAGCTTGTTGTAATAGGTAACTAGCTTGGATAATTGCAGGCTATTGGTTTATACATGGCAGTGTGACTAACATCACAGGACCTACGAAGTAGGGTTTGATATGATTTAAGTGTGTACTCGAGAGATGACTAGCGAGATGACTAGCCCTATGTGCTACCGTGAGAGAATTTATATAGCAGTCTCTAATTGACAATGGTTACTATTAACTTTCCCAGATGTCACCGCTGGTGAGTCATTAGCATAGCAACTATTATCGCCCTCAGTTCCTATTACCCTGGACACTTATCAGCCCAGCAGTACAGCACGAGGTCACCCATCCAAGTCTTGACTGGGCTCAAAGTCGCTTAACTTCGGTGATTTTATGAGAACCGGTGTGTCCAACATGATATGCCGCATCAGGGAACCTTCAAAAGTCACAGTGAAACATTCAGCCAAGGGTTTCCGATGGGCATGACAGTGCACTCGCTGAGCCATCAATAAATAATAAAAAAATAATTATAAATCAAATTTTCATCAGAATTCGGTCAGCTCAGAACTTGCTGGTAACAGTCCCCTAATGCACCTTCATGCAAAAAATCAAGGTTCTAATGCCGACGAAGGATTCGGATGGACTCACTCACTGACTGACTACTGGACAATTTGCAGATGGTTGCCTACTTCGTAGAAAAAATAGATAGGATTGCTCGAGCAAAACATGAAAATTGAAATATATATTTTGTGTGAAAATGATGTACAGTTAGACTGACACATTAATAACGTCTTCAGCTGGTAATAGTGGTATATAATTCATCTTGTTATCCATGGAAATATGTATTGTACAGAATGGTGTCATATGTGAGAAAAACAGACTAAAAATCAGCTTTGAAGAAAAAAAATAGCTAGGATTGTTAATATTGCATAAGTACTTGTCGTCACTATTTGGTTGAAATATTGCTCTCTGTGACATAACTGTATTTGTGTTGTATTAATACAGGGGTGTGGGTATGGCTATGAAGATGCCCAGTCGTATCCTGAAGAAAGAATGTGCTCAGATTCTGGAAACTATGAAGGTAAGTTTATCCAGACAGCTCAGCCTATCATCCTCTCAGGGATACTGCAATGGTGAGTTCATTGTCTGTTCATACATCCATTCCTCCATGTTAGCATTACTTCTCCATGTGATAACTCCTGTTTGAGGTCACATATTGTGACCAAATTGATGTTTTGCCAAAAGAAAAAAAAGTAGCCGTGATGATTTTGAGATCACAGTGGACAGACTAGATATTAGAGTGCAAAGTCAATAGGCTCCAAATCAATAAGAATCTTCTCTTCATATGTGGTGTCACCTTTCTGTCACATGACAATTGCTATTTCTCTCAACAGTATGGTGTGTGAGACAATGTTCTTGTATGTTTCTGAAGAGTAACACTGGTTAATGGCAGTCAGTTTTGAGGTCTGATTGTGGTAGCGGGGAGCAGTTCAACTGCTGGTGATCGTTTGATTAATTCGCTATGTTAAAATCCTTGCATTTTTGTATTTGTGTCCTCAGCAATGGGCAGAGGCAGCCTTGTTATATGAACATGGTGCATACTATGATAAGGCTGCATCAGTGTACATCAGAAGCAAAAATTGGTGAGTACAGCTAAATAATTACAATGAATGATTTTGGGCAGTGTTTTGAGTGTGCGGTAGTAGGTTATATAAATTACAGTTTTCATCAAATACATTTTGAGTGATAAACTTCACCCAGGTCATCAGTACCCTTTTTAAGAAAACCATCAGATTTGCAGTTTTCCCGTCACGGTTTTATTTGATGATTTAACTGGCATTTAACACAGATAAATTTGTCATTTATAAAAATGTTGTCTGTCTCGATGAAAATTTATTGGAAGCGCGAGCGTGAAGGTTGCCAATTTCTTTGGTTATTTATTAAGTTTTATGTGTGCACAATTTAATATAATCTCAATATATATTCTTCAATTACTTCATTAAATGGGGGGAAAAGGGTTTCAATGAAATTGTCCTACTTTAAATGCTGCAGTTAACATCCTGACAACATGTGTTCATTTTTAAACATGTCCTGCCTATTTCATGATTGACATCTGACTCACTTATAATCAAAGGAGTAAAGTTGGAGAGCTACTGGCTCAGATCACATCGCCGAAGATCTTTGCCCAGTATGCCAAGGCCAAGGAGGCTGATGGGAAATTCAAAGATGCTGCAGAAGCTTATAAAAAGGCCAAAGACTGGGACCAAGTTATCAGGTATGATTGACCTCCCTCAATCCAGTGATGGTTTGATTGCAGGATTAAACAAAAAGCAGTACATTATTCATTTCCAGAAACTGAATTGAAATATCGGTTTGCTCATGTGCTGATTAGTGTCAGGACATTTCGGCATGCGACATTTCAGCATGCGACAGTTGAGTAAGCGAGATTTCAGCACGCAACTTTTCGGCACACGACATTTCGACACAAAATGAAAGGTATGACATTTCAGCGCGCAACATTTTAGCACCATTTTTTCAGGATGCTAAAATTAAAAGCTAAAATTAAAGATTTTCACAATCTTTTTTTAACATATGTTTAACGTAAAAACAGACCATTTTAAGGGTTACCAAGTTGTAGATTCTCGTAGGTGCCCATAATTATTCGCGGCAACTTTTTCACATATTAAGGTTGATTGATGAGGTCTTGACTAGTAATAGAATATTTACAGCGTATCGAAAATCACATCATGCACATGTACCTCAATACTTGTGGTTTTGCTTTTTGCTTTATGACAACCTGTCTTTCTAAACCAACTGCATATGTAAAAAAGTTGCTGAAACGTCGCAGATATTCGCGGCCAAAGAATCTGCAATTTGGTAACCTGTAAGATGGTCTGTTTGTATGTTATACATATGTTAAATAAATATGTGAAAACCTTAATTTTTAGTATAATTTGGCCTGTAAACAAAAATGTGCCGGAATGTCGCATGCCGAAATGTCGCACTCTTCACTTTTTGCCAAAATGTCACATGCCGAAATGTCACTTACCGGAGTGTGACATGCCGAAATGTTGCAGATTCTGATTGCACCATACTAATTAATGGGAGACGAGTGCATGTGTACTCTGTACAGGTATGGTAATGTACTTGTACAATTCTATCCTAATTTATTCATGTATCACTTGTTACTCGTGTTACTCTTGGAGCACTGATAGATTACTTAACAATGATGCAATACCATAGATATGGCCTGGTTGAAAAATACATAGTAGTTAGATTTGCTAAATGATACTGTGTTAACAAAGTTATATTTAACCCCATCCTCCGGAGGAGGAGGGGGTTATTGGAATCGTCCTTGGCCATGGGGGCGGCCATTGAGCTGTAGAAAACTTTGTACATCAAGAGCGGAAAAACTAGGAAGACTTAGGCACTGAAACTTGCCTAGTTGGTCACAACTGTAATGTTGTGAGTCTGTATAGTTTTTGGGCGATGGCAGATGAGAATTAATACGTTTTTTTTTGCGAAGAAATGCTCGAAATTGGAAGGGTAATTTTTACACGGAACGTGGATGTTGTTGTTCTTGTACGTTAAGAGATTGACGAAGTCACCCGGATGTTCCTGTTGTATAGATATACCCCGGGTATTTGTGAAGCGATCAGTCTCTGCACAGGGGTGACGATGGTAATCAAAGTGTTAGCTATACTCGGATCTCTTGAGCAGGAGAGTGCCTGGTTTTGCAACAACCGTAAAGTGTGATGTTCTTCCCGCATGGAGATGAGGAATAAACGGGCTCGAATAAACAGGCGAATAAAGCACACTTCCAGACCAGGGAATGGAAAACTTACCGACGTTTATGCTTTAGTTGACCTGATAACTATTACTAGGGCAATTTTAAACATATTCTCCGTCAACTTCGGAAGAAAGATACGGAGTTGTTGGCTTGAAATGGCACAAGCCAAAGTGCGTCGGCGGACACGGGCAAGTGAACTGATATTTTTTCTTGAACGAAGTCGGCAACTGACAGTCAAAATCTATATCATTTCTCTGCTAGAAAATCTCAGTTTGCCGATTTTGTTTTATTATGAATACATTGAAATAATGCGTTAAAATAAACCCCGAAGATTCAAGCAAACTTATTTATCAAATTGTGAAGTCAAATTTTTCGTTCTTCGACAAATCGTGTGTTCAAAGCCTCTCTTCTCGTTTCTTGTCTCAAACTGCTCAAATCAGAGGGATTAAACGTTGTGCTAAAAAAAAAAAAAAGTTTTTTTAAAAATATTTTTTCCCATTGATAATCAATGTTCAGTTATGTTGATTCCTCAATCAGTAAGTCTGATATTTGATTCAAAAGACTACCTATTTTGCCAGAATTCGTGGAATTTCAATATTTTCGCTAATTTGGGCACGTTTCCCTGCCTAAAGAAATTTTACTGTGCCGAATAGAGGGATATTCATGACTAAAGTTGAGCAACATTGCACATGTGACAGGAGCACTGGACATCACAATAAAATTGGCCTTACCTACTCAAATTTTTCCAAGACTGTTTCCGGAAACAGACATATTTTGATTTTTGTTACAGTTATCACTTGGTGATCAAGAAATTTATCGAAAATATTCAGAGAAATGCTGGTTAATGTAGCTTGATTATCAATTTTTCTGTACTGTCTTGACAATCGCTCTGACACCCCCTAATGTTCCTTCATTCCGTCCTTGATCCATTCGCAACTTTTTTGCAAGCAAATTACTGGAGCCATGAATATTTCAAATTCACGCTTTTCCCCTATAAACAAATTATACCTCAGAAAATGACCAGCCCACCTTGCCAGCTTAAAAAAAGTTGTCAAAATACGAACAGCTACGGTAATCAGTTCAGTTTAAATTGTATTTTCCCCCAATATTCCTTAGCTTTCTGTGGTGTGCGAGACGAAAGAATAAATGCAAGATGAGTACATACTTATCGACCCTATACCAAAATGGAAGAATCAAAACATGTTGGTTTCTGAGGATATTTTCAATTTCCTGACCATGTGTTTCTGCGGACAATGCCCCTCCATGACAGAAAATATTTTTTTTATATAATGCTTCACATCCGATTTTACAAGTTGTCAGCGATCTGTATTCTACCATGTTCTATTTGACGGGAAATTCTATGCAAATCTATTATCCTAAGCGCCGTGTCATTCCTCTCCAAATTCGCGGGTTATGATCACTTAATAGAACAGCCTATTAGAGCTGTTATTTTTGCGATGACAAACCCAAGACCACTTCGACCAAGATGGCAGGAACGACCAGGAGAGTGACTCAAACAAACTCTGGGTAGATGGGTATCAACTATTGATACAGTACCTATAAATCAAGCAATCAGCATTGTTGCTAACACTTCAAGGGTGACTGACATACAAACCAGACCATTTGGAGAGCATGTCCAATGATGACAGGGTATTATTTCGGCATATAAGTATGAGGAACAAAGCCCAGATCTATTACATACCAGTTACAAAATAGGATGGGGTTTTCGAAGTCCACGAGTTCTAGTCTTTATTTATGTTACAGAATTAACCTGGATTACCTGCAGAATCCAGAAGAAGCTGTGAAAATTGTTCGTGAAACACAGTCCATGGAAGGAGCAAAGATGGTGGCAAAGTAAGGGTTCATCATTTAAATCTTAAATTTGGTGTACACTGATGACTGATGTTAAAGGTCTTACAGCATATACATTTCCTCTGTGTCCCTGATCTATTGTACCATCTACATTTATCTTCAAGAGTTCAATAGATTCTACCGAAGATTGGTTATGCTTGGCTTCAGATGAATTTGTGTAGGTGTTGCTGTGTGAGTTGTCCCCCTTGATGTGATGCCATTGTCACACATCAGGGGAGACAACTCATACTTTGAGTTGTAGAGGAATGAACTACCGGACAGTAAAGCATATATATCCTTACATAAATCTGTGGAATTGGCTACTTATATTTAATATGACAAGCTATTGGCAATTCCATGTGAATATACTTCTTCTGGTCAATATTATGGAACTTCAATACACAATATATTTAATAGCACTATCCAGACAGCCATTCATAATGCACTGTTTGTTCTTCATGGCTTTGAATTTCCCATCCTGCAGAATGTCTAGCGAAATTGTATAATTGTATATGGTTAGGTCATATCTAGTTCGCATAATGTTGTTGTTATGATGTGCTAACTTGTGGATTTGTCCTGCCAGGTTTTTCCAGCGTCTAAATGACTATGCCTCAGCTATACAGTTCCTGGTGATGTCACACTGTAATGATGAAGCCTTTCAGTTGGCTCAGTCACATGGTCAGATGGAGGTATATGCTGATATTATAGGTAAAATAAATTATTAATGCATACACTGTAAATTCCCCTAATCCTGCTCTTATACTTGCTGATGAATATTGCTCAGTGGTAATTACTAGTTTATCTAATGATGGGATAACTTGATCACTCCATTGAATTAGCAATGATTCTGCTCAAGTGGTGTCGGTACATATACTGTTATTATATGACTGTGTGTTTTACTCTTTCCTCATTGGACTATTCGCCCTCACGTGGCTATCACTAATTTTCCATATTGACTCTAAAGCGGTTCCATAAATGTGATATTGACTCGGCGTGACTTATGCGTCTTTTCAGCCAATGAAAATAGCCGTTGGATTGGCCTTCGGTTTTCACTGTAGCTGAAGCAGGTTGGAGATTGTTGAGAGCAAAGCAAAATCCCTATATATGTTATATATTATTTGCTTTCACCAACTTAATCAGAAAAGTACGAGATGTGAAGGGCATATAATAAAACAATTATAGTCTTTTGATATCCATCAATATGTGTTTTTGTGGACCTGAAAAAACAATATTCACCTCGGCGTCGGTGAATATTGTTTTCTCGGGTCCACAAAAACATAAATTGACCTCATCAAAAGACTGTAATTGTATATTGTTACGACAGGAGCTATTTCATTGTCTCCTCTTAGGTCACAAATATAAACAGAATAGTTATGCTGGTAGTACTGTCGATAAAGGAATTTATTTTGAATCTTTTACCGCGTGGTGGGATAAGACAATCCAGTTCTAATTATCATGGAACTTACTGTTGTGTGATGTGAACATTTATTTTCTGGTCTGTCAGGTTCAGATGCCACCCCAGAGGACTACCAAAGTATTGCTCTTTACTTTGAGAATGAACGAAACCATTTCCTAGCTGGCAAGTTTTTCCTGTTAGCTGGCCAGTACAACAGAGTGAGTAGATATTCTGGTGTTATTAGCTGTATGATTTTATGCAATATTTGTAGTGGTATTCTTCTAATGACCCTTTGGTCATCATTGACATTGATTGACAGTCTTTAGTAATAAGCTTGCATATCAGGTTTATACAGTCCAGGAACTCGAGCTACTCCTAAATTTCCTATAATTTCTATATATTTTTTAGAAATTCGTATATTGTCCAAAACACCTATATTTTGACTATTTCTCATGAAAATGTTCACAATGCTCTGAAATGAGTCAAATTGGCATAGATCTAGGAAACATTAATTCCAGAAACAAAATATGAAATACAATAACATTTAAATCTCACTTTGTTGAACCAATCAGCAGATAGATCTCTGTCATATATACTATGACCACATTCAATGTGAATAAATAGACACCAGTAAAGTACCAAGTTTGGAACCTACAATGTAGTGGTGAGACATCATACAAGCTTATATTTCTATATTTTAATTAGAAAATTCCTACATTTTTATCTCGCCTTACAGTAAAGGGGAGATATTGGGGAAGGGGAGAGAGGATGTGGAATTAGGTCGATTATTCGGTGTCCTGCCTGGAAATGAATGGGTTTTTGGTTAAAAAAATCTAAGAAAAATTAGAAAAATATAGAAAAAATAAAAATATGGGGGTGGGTATGCCACCTGGGGGTACTACCCCTGGGGTGCTCTAATGTTAAAATCCCTATGAATGAGTTTTGCGTTTAGCTGAAGTGCACATATACATTTACATGGTAAGTTTGCTCCAGTTGTCAGCTGTCATTGGATGATTATGAAACTTGGTACACATGTTTCTTATAATAAGAGGATGTACCTGTGCTATTTTTGAGAAGAAATATTAATTTTTCTCAAAATTATGGCAAATGAATGAGTTTTCTGTTTGTACATGTAGGCCTCCATATGTATACATATACATGTACATGGTAAGTTTGCTCCAGTTGTCAGCTGTCATTGGATGATTATGAAACTTGGTACACATGTTTCTTATGATTAGAGGATGTACCTGCGCTATTTTTGAGAAGAAATATTAATTTTTCTCCAAATTATGACAAATGAATGAGTTTTCTGTTTAGGTAAATTGTACATGTAGAGGCACATATACATGTACATGGTAAGTTTGCTCCAGTTGTCAGCTGTCATTGGATGATTATGAAACTTGGTACACATGTTTCTTATAATAAGAGGATGTACCTGTGCTATTTTTGAGAAGAAATATTAATTTTTCTCAAAATTATGGCAAATGAATGAGTTTTCTGTTTGTACATGTAGGCCTCCATATGTATACATATACATGTACATGGTAAGTTTGCTCCAGTTGTCAGCTGTCATTGGATGATTATGAAACTTGGTACACGTGTTTCTTATGATAAGAGGATGTACCTGTGCTATTTTTGAGAAAAAATATTAATTTTTCTCAAAATTATGGCGAATGAATGAGTTTTCTGTTTAGGTAAATTGTACATGTAGGCTTCTACATGATAAGTTTGCTGCAGTTGTCAGCTCTCATTGGATGATTACGAAACTTCATACACATGTTTCTTATGATTGGGGTATGTACTTGTGCTATTTTTGAGATGAAATATTAATTTTTCTCCAAATTATGGGAAATGATTGAGTTTTGCATTTAGCTGAAGTGCACATGACTACCATCACTACCACCACTAACATCCTACCTTCACTACCATCCATATCACTACTACCATCCCTAACATCCTACCATCACTACCATTCCATATGGGCCCTCAGTGGCTGAGTGGTCTAAGGTGCTTCGCTGGTGACCACTAGCCTCACACTGATGCACCGGCACGGGTTCGAACTCAGCCTGTCCATGTGTGGAAGATTGTCAGTTACTTGCCAACGGGGGATGGTTCTCTCCGGGCACCCCGGCTTCCTCCACCAACCAAACTGACTGTCACCATATGAGTGAAACAACCTTGAGCGTGACATTAAACCAAATCCCCCTCCCCTACCATCCATACCATCACTACCATACTGATCATCACTACCATCCCTACTATCATTACCATCCATATCATCCCTGCCATCACTACCATTCCAACCATCACTGCCATCCCAACCATCACTACCAGTCATACCCTTCCAGCCATCATTGCCATCCCAACCATCACTACCATCGGATCCCTACTATCGCTATCATCCATACTATCACTACCATCCCTACTATCACTTACATCCTACCATTCATGTCATCCCTGCCATCACTACAATCCCAACCATCACTACCATCGGATCCCTACTATCATTACCATCCATACCATCCTACCATCACTGCTATCACTTACATCCTACCATCCATGTCATCCCTGCCATCACTACAATCCCATCACATCCTTACCATCCTACCATCCACCATCACTACCATCCATACCATCACTACCATCCATACCATTCCTACCATCACTACCATCCATACCATCACTACCATCCATACCATTCCTACCATCACTACCCTCCATACCATCACTACCATCCATACCATCACTACCATCACTACCATCCATACCATCACTATCATCCATACCATCACTACCATCCATACCATCACTACCATCTATGCCATCCTACCATCCATACCATCACTACCATCCATACCATCACTACCATTCCTACCATCACTACCATCCATACCATCACTACCATCCATACCATCGCTACCATTCCTACCATCACTACCATCACTACCATCCATACCATCACTACCATCCCTACCATCACTACCATCCATACCATCACTACCATCCATACCATCACTATCATCCATACCATCACTACCATCCATACCATGATGGTGATGGTAGTAATCCCACTTGGGACTGGACTATCCAGCAGTAATCCCACAGAGGACTATCCATCAGTAATAACATGGGACTGGTCCACCCAGCAGTAATCTCACACTGGAATGCCCTATGTACCAGTAATCCGACCGCACTGACCTATCCATCCTACATGGGATTAACTTTTGCCAGTAATCCCACATGGGACTGATGTTATTGTCTGTACCAGATAATCTATTCCAGACATTATTGTCTGTACCACATCACTTATTCCAGACCTTATTGTTTGCTCTACATGTATGCTTTCAATACTGCTGCACCTTTGGCAGATGACCCCGCAAGGCGAGATGTTGGGGTTCTCAGAACGCTTGTTTGGAATTCTATGAAGAGAACCTGCATCATTCATGTAATTTTCTGGAGCAAGAAATCTTTTCGATAATATATATTTATATAAATAATTTTAATCTGTTTTTTTTTTTTGTCCATGTGCTGATTGTTTGTTATTAATGAAGGTGACAGAGCTGATAGGGATGAGCTCATTTGTTACATACATGATGTGTTTCTTGTAGGACTATAGAGAGCTTGATGTTGCCCTGCGTGACATCCCAGTGACCCCATACACGGCCTCAGAGCTTGTGCGCCTCTGTCTGAGAAAACAAGACGATGATACAGCCGATGCTGACAATGATATAAAAAGTGACTCTGGCTCAAGCGTATGTGAAGAGGAGTCAGAAGTGGTAATTATTCTGATTTCTTTCTTTATCAGCTCCTAGTGTCGCCACCCTCGATATTCATAGGCTTCCATTCAGTATCGACAACATACATGTGTCTGCGCATAAATTTGGAAAAATTAATGTTCAAAATAAGTTTGCTCCATAGTTGGAATGAGGGTGTATTATGAAACAGGTTATACGGTAATTCCTCTGATAAATCGATAACCCTATCGGAAATCTATCCCCCTCAATTTTTGAAGAAAAATACGATCGTAAGTTGTAATAATTCAATCACACCCGATTTTCAGTCAATCACGTTTGTAAAAAAAAAAAATTACAAGTGAAACTCAAGTTGGCCTAGACAAGGGGGACCCTCAATTAGAGACCACCATTCCAGAGAAACTGAATTCAAGACGAAAAGTGAATTTGAGCTAATTAAAATTGAATATGATTTGCATAACTTATGGATCGTTGCTGTTTTATTACTATTTTACGCCTGGTTGATGAAGAAACTCACACAGACACAGAGATAAACAACCTGCCATTTTGCAAGTGTCCCGCGAGAATTCCATGAGAAGAAATAACATGTAATTCAGGGAATCATTTTCACCACATTGCTTAAGCTCTTGGCGAGGGTGCCCGAGAACAGGATAGTCACCCTTGACCTTCCCAGTGACAAGATTCCGAGAATGGGACAAACCCACGATCTTCAAAACGTGCGTTGAACACTGTCTGTCCTATGTTTCGTCATGCAGTTTTGACGGAGGACTATTCCAAGAATTCCAACTGGCTACTTGATATGACTACTTAAAATTAACAACTGAAAATTGATTAACTGGCTTAAAATAAATAATCACTCGCAACTTAAGTATAATTTGAAACAAATCACTTGTGCTGTCCCGGACACAGTTTTCACAAGTGGCAGTATCGGAAACTGGGCACTCGATGATTCAAACTTTCATTTCTCCGACTTCCGCGAATCACAACTTTCACTCAGTTGCAATAAATCGATCACCTCTTATTAATAATACCTCAAATATCACTTCCGGTGATCGATTTACTAGAGGAATTACCGTACTTGAAAAACAACACAAAAACAGTATTGGTTTCCCAATCATATTTTCTTAATTTATTTGCCAGAAATGTTCTCAAAAGCATCTCCAGCCCCCAGACTTAAGTGCTAGGATAGGCTCGCAGCCTAAAGTGCTAGGATAGGCCCCCAGCCTAAAGTGCTAGTATAGTATTTTCAGGGTGTTTTTAACAAAAACTCACATCACTGACTCTAGCAGGCTATTTATTCACATCAGGGACAGGGTGGAGAATGCTGTCAAATGTTGGACTCGCTGGCACAGCTATCTAATAATGTGAGATTCAAAGTGTATCACCTTTCTTTCAGTTGTGGAGTGATATTTCCTCTTTGTCTTTCAGCCACAAGATATAATCCAGTCACTGGAGTCAACTGAATTGTATCAGTTAGACTCTGCTCAGAAACTCCAAATCCTCAAAGGATTGTGTCTGCGGATAATGGGCACATACTCCGTTCAGGATTACATGGAGGAAAAACAGAAAGAAGCTACCAGTCTGTGGTGAGTTATCTCTTAAATGGATGTCGGTTAACAATAGAATTACAGGATAATGGATGTAGTTGGTTTTCTACAAAACTGCTTTGATTGTGTCATATTCATATGGAGTGGGAATGTTTTATCATTAATCTTGCAACTCGTAATTCATAGGAAACAAAAAATGGTGGAAATGAAAGCAAATAAGAAAAAGAAAGTGGTAGCAGCTGAAGATAGGAAAAACGACAATGAAGCACAGCAATCCGAAAAGGCAGAGGATAAGGAAAAGCTGGATAATAAAGGTAGGCAATAGCTTGTCATCTTCATTTTATCGAGCGAATTCCTACATTCCCACTTCGAACTTCCCTTGATATATCTGGCCTCCTTCAATGTTCAAAGAACTTATAAATAGACACGAGACGTCGCCCTTGAAAACATTTGAAATTCGAAATGGGTCGCACAAGAGCATTACTGATTGGCTGACCTATATAGTGGGCACCATATTAGGAGGAAGGACGCCGCAAATAGAGGATGATGTCACCCTACTTTCAATCGACATTTACGTTCTGATTGGTTCGTCTCTCGTTCGTAGGTGAAATCTACACCTCGGATTTTGAACACTGAAGCAGGTCAGATAAATCAAGGCAGGTTCGAAGTGGGAACGTAGAAATTGGCTGGATAAAATGAAGATGTAGCGTGTGAACTTCTCTGAATACCAGCACACTTCTATACTTCTTCACTCTGGAATACTGTATTAGGCATCTGCTATGCTAAATGAGCATTTGTCTGTAATGGTGAATAGTCTCTCACAGGCATGAGAATGTTCAGATTGAGACTCTTTTCATTCTCTTTTTCTGATATTTATTTAAATTTTCAAAAGCATTACATGATGCATTTGTTCAGGAAAAGACATACCACTCGACAAATATATGTGGGATTATTGTTTCGGTGGGAAATTTGAGCCGTACGATATCGGATTTTACAGGTTAGTTTTCCTACGTAGTCTTGCTTTTTATGTCACAAATAAACCTGTTTCAATTCTATGCCATTAATCTCCGTCAGGAAGATGATACAACGTAGAAAACGGAAGTTAAAACTAAAAGTTAGCTCCCCTAGGCGGAGAGTTGTCCGCCCCTAGGAGAGCCTCCCATTCACTCCAGTGCATTACTATAAAGGTGTCTGCACAAACCATTCTCGTCCTCTATTCTCTGTTGTACCTCGACCAGTACACAAGAAGGAAGTGTTTATACAACCTGGGTTGTTGTTGTAACGACCCGCGTATCCTTATCGGTTTTGAAATTGTGTTATTTTCTTGTCGGAAATTCTTTCATTATTGTCGGAAATTCTTTCATTAGTTTTGTCTGAGTTTCCGATATCTAATGCATGTAATTCGTGTGGGATTGTTGGTCCAGTTTGGACTCTCACACGGTTTGTTTTTCTTGTAAAGAGTTTGTGTTAGGTATTATGAGCCCGTTAGCGTGGGGAAATTATATATCCAGGCTAGACGGGTTTTTACCTTTTACTGGCCTCTGACGATCCGACCCTTTCGGAAATCGACAGACGCTTGTTGGAATTTGCTCTTGTTAAATGTCATGAATGCTTTAAATGTTGCCCTTAGAAAGCAGATCTTGCCCGCCTTTGTAAATATTCCATAGCGGGAACGACTTTTCTCAGCCTTGAGCATGTACAGGTCTGGCTGTGTTAGCATGAATTGACACAGCCAAACCGGTTTTTCTTTGTCTAATTCAACAAAGATTTTCCTTGCCTGAGCAGTCTTTTGTTCTCGTCGGACAAAAGATTGCAGTGGTTTTTCCACTGAACGAAATGAACCTCATGTTGATTTCTCCTTTGCGGGTTAAACGCAGTTCTAAATCCATGTTATCTCGTTTTAGGGTCGGTCGTTTGGACCTACCTTTGAGTGTCAAAAATTTGCGTTTCCGTCTATCCAGGAATCAGCGACTCTATATCGTAAACGTCTTGTTACTTCATTTTTAGACGATTGGGTTTTATCCTGGGTGTGAGACCCCGCATTCTGTTTTTCACATGTTGTCGTAGCTTTCGTCCACCGGGGAATTTCTAGTATCTTATATAGGTCACCACGTGGTCTGTCTTCAAAATGTTTGGGCAAATCTTTAGGCTTCACATGGTTTGTTTTTCCCCATCTGACATGTGTCTCGTACGTCGCTAAGTTTATTGGCTCTGGTCGGAGTTTTTCAAAATTTATATCTTGAAATTATTGCCCGACAATATTTTCTAAAAGTCAATATAAATCTTAGGCTTATCTGATAACTCAGCCCTGCGGGATGGAGTCCATGTTTATTCAATATCGCGTCTCCTTTCGTACTACAAGTACCCGCTGTGATTTTGTTGTGGGGCGTCCTCGTTAATTTTTGCTTAAATCTGTGACAGATTTAGATTCATCTTATTGTATAAAACACCTCTTCGAGGCCGTATACAAATTTAACTGGAGGAATACCAATAAACAATCAAAATCAACATATTATTCCAGCTGTTTAGGCCTAATTCTCTGTCGCAATGCGTCACGATAGGAGTTGTTTCCCTTGGAGTCTGCCTTTCAGTGCGGGGCTTTGAAGGCCGATTGTGATCTCTACAATAAACGAATAGGTTTGGTTTCGTTGATTCATGAATTTATGCTTTGAGTTTGTGTTGATCTCAAGTAGGGCTGTAATTGGTATCCTCTTCGGCGGGGGTTTTTCATAATTCTTCCCTCCGAAGAGTTTTGATAATTCATTTGCAGCCGTAAATTTTTCATGTTGTTGTTGTTGCTTCTGTTCGGTCTCGCATTTTTGGTAGGATCATTTTTCATACATTCAGTACCTTGGGCCTACCAAAATGTAATCTCTTGTTATCAAGTATTATTACGTTGATTTTGATATCCTATGTTCAAGAGAGACCTTACGGAGGTTTTATGTCTTTCAAACTGACATAAATATGAAGCATGATTGTTGCGTTTGTGTTACGTAACCACATGTCAACCCCTTTCTATTTCGACCCTGAGTCGCATCTTAATGAGCTTCTTTTCTAATCTCTTTATGGAATTAAGGGTATGACGAACAACAATGAGATCACGTGTGGGTTTACGTGAGTGAAAGTGTGATATCCTTGAAACACAATTGTCTGATGATTACATGAGTAAATCTATTCATCCATTCACACTTGTTTATTATGAAAGTGTGATATCCTTGAAACACAATTGTCTGATGATTACATGAGTAAATCTATTCATCCATTTCACCCTTGTTTATTATGAAAGTGTGATATCCTTGAAACACAATTGTCTGATGATTACATGAGTAAATCTATTCACCCATTTCACCCTTGTTTATTATGAAAGTGTGATATCCTTGAAACACAATTGTCTGATGATTACATGAGTAAATCTATTCATCAATTTCACCCTTGTTTATTATGAAAGGGTGATATCCTTGAAACACAATTGTCTGATGATTACATGAGTAAATCTATTCTTGAGTAAACTCATTCATCCACTCAACCTCGTTTATTGTGAAACTCTGATATTCTTGAAACACAATTGTCGGATTATTACATTGTGATTTGTCTTTTTGTTTCACACCAAGTTGGTTCCATCTGTATACTGTTTGATGCTTATAATTCAGATGGAGTTATGCACTAATTTTAATTTCTTCCCTATGTGAAAATTTAAAGTTACGAGCATGAGTGGGAAAGTATTGGCCGGCAAGGATCAAGCCTAATGACTCGTAAGTCGTGAAGTCTTCTATGGTTTCTTCTACCAGGTATGTATTACTGGTTCAGTCTACTGGAGCATCTAACTGCTGTTTGTAATGTTTTTACTGCTCTTCTCGACAAATTGTTCATGCTAGGTCATTTCAAATTCTAAATTTTGAATAACCTCATTTTCCTGCCGGCGAGAGACTTTAAATGTATTTCCTCTCTTCGGGAATTTTTAAATTCTTTTTGGATCTTTCTTGGTTACCTGGAAAAATTCTTTGTTCTGAATGTTGGTTGTGTGACTATTTGGTTATTAATAGTAACATTTTTGTAAATGTTTAATATTCTCTCCATATAAATCTCCAGTACTGTATTTCATGTACAGGAGACAAATTACATCGAGAGAGATCATAATGTAACCATCTTCACTGACACATTTTCATATTCACTGACACAAAGATCCAAGATCCCATTTACCTCTTTGAGCTTACATTGGGTGATTAACGCTACAGGCATTTAATGTGTTCATCTCTACTGCGTTTTAAGAGAAGGAAAATTATTACAATCGACTACGGGGTTACTGTTTGCAACGCCCCTCTGTTACGTCGTGTACTGTTACAAGTTTGTATCCTGCTCCATTATGAGGATGTATATTCATTAAGTGGTTGTGAATGAGGAAATCACTACGTTGTTTATCATAGACAACGTTTCACATTACGCTTTCCTGTTGCATCTTGACATTTTCACTACACCGTCATGTGTCTCTCATACATCTGTGCGTCATTCTCTAACATCGGTTAGACATTTCCGGTACGCCATAACGCCACGGTGGGAGTGAAAGTCCGTTCGTTTGGCGTCAACCTACCACTTGTTTCAATTCTGCTCGGGTTTCTCACATTGTCATTTACTCAGGTTCGTTGTTATTCTACAGAGAGAGTTTGGTTCAGACCTTGTTGATTTCCAGGCTTGAGTTCAGAACATCAAGATTGTATTGGGATCAATAGTATTTGTCAAATACTGTTATATGGAATAGGTCTTGGGATTATGGATCTTCTCTGGGGACGACGGCGGGATTGTAATGACGGACTAGTCACCTTTGAATTGAATTCAGCACAGTGTTGTATTAACACAGAACCATGTTGACTTTATCACTCAAACATTATGTTGGGATCCATTTACCTTAGGATGGTGCTTAAAACAACACAATGTCTTCGTGGGGTACTTGGAGACAGTCGGGAAACTGTTTTTTTCCATCAAGTACTTTATTCCTGTTTAGACCATTACACCTTTGGTTAGACTTTGACATTATGGTTCTGTCCTCATCCTTAGGGTTGATTATTATATGTAGGACCTTACGCACTACATCTCTTTTGGGTTTGGTCTCTTCAGCGGATTTATTGGTCCTGGTGCCGAGGACGTGATATCGTTCCCGACTTTTTTCCTCGTAATTGACTTCCTCCTTCACCTTCACCAGGATATGGAGTCTCTATTAGCACCATGGGAGGCTATCTTTCTGCTCTGGCTAGGGTGTTACGGCTTACATTTGGTACTGACATTAACCTCAACGATAATATCTTTGCGCTTATTCACGCTGCATAGAATTAAGCAGGTTTGATTTGGTAGCAAATAGGAACATTGTTTATAAATGTTTGCTATTCACACATAAGTCGACCCATATAGATATGAGAGACTGGTGCAAAGTCGTTCATACCTGTGTAGGACCATATAGATACGGGACTTGATGAAAGACTCGCATTACAGTTGTGTGTACTCGCCAAAGATTACCGAAATAAGATATCGTGTGGTTCTGTGTGCTCTGATCATTCCACCTTTTGAACCCTTAAGAGTCCGTGTCTATATGAAGCTGTATCTTATAAGACGGACTTTGTGGCGGCGTTTGCTTTGGCGTCAGAGTGTTTCTGAACTAAATGCTCTTGTAGATCTCCTATGACCTGGACAGCGGATTGTTCCTGCATTTCTTTTCGGCCCTTTTTCCTGAATTTATCGCCAAAAATGAGTCTGTTCGTTCGGGTCCGTACGCTCAACAATCGTACTCCATTCCTGTGTGGTCAGACTTTGTACATGGCCTCGAGGACGATCTTCTGCTATGTCCTTTCGAGCCTTTCGCCACCATCTTACTCGTACCGATCCGTTCACGGTTTTCGGCTATGGTTATTCTGTCCCTTCGCCTGTCAGCAAGGCTTGACATTTAAAAAGCCGCGTAGTTGAAGAAGACCATAAAATAGTCTTATCAATTGGCAGAAGGTAGATATTCCATTGACGCCCCCGCTATGTCTTCTGCTTCTAATGTGATTCGTGCCATCGCTGCGTCATGGCACGTAGGGAAGAACTGACCCCTCCTTGACAATGTCCTGTCTGGTGCCCGATCAATTAACTCCACGTTCACTAATTTCTGTCTGAGTGGTATGACAGTGCAATCAATAGTGTGACCACGCTTGGGCCACTGTGGCTACCCAGCACGTTGTGAGTAATTTCAGAAAAAGAGGGGGGGGCGGCAAAATTGTCACCCTCGCAGCAAGACAGCCAGCTTGCTGTATCATCTCATCTCATCTCAGACATATTGTTATCATTACATATATTATATGATAAAGTCATCTCAGAAGGTAGAAATAAGTCAGTTGACCGGCCATGGATTTTATAATTACCAATGAAGGCCTGACACTAGGATAGGGTTTACTCCTAACTGCAAATTTTGCTTGTGTCTTCCAGAAACTGACTCCCTTCTAGATGTCTCAGCTGGGTCCCTGGCCAGTCTTCTCAAAAGAACACCTGCTCCAGTCCTAGGGTCAACATTAGTGACGCAAGTACAGAGGGTTGACGGCGAGCTTCGGGACCCAGGGAACTTGCACGGCAATTCCAACGTGTTTCTTCTCATCTCTCCTAGAATGGTGAATTGTCCTGAGGGTGCTTGTTTTACTGAGAGTGGTGTGGTCTTGGTGGCCCTCTAAGTTGGAGTGTCCCTCAGAATACTTATGGTCAGACCAAGTATCGCCCTGTATGTTCAACGCTTGGGTTAGAGAGTACCATTGCAGTATCATACAGTGCCTACCAAGAGGACCTATCTAAGCGGCCGAAGGCACACGAGGAATAATCTTGGTTGGATTGCTGTACCACACCACGAGCACAGCTTCATGGATGGAGACAATCTGAAGATAAGTAAACTGTATCAGTTTCTCCAATTACTCTATGCAACTACGGCCAGAGTTAATTTGTGGAGTTAATGTCTCGATTTGATATCCATGTCTGTGTCAATCCAGCGATTACTAGTCTGCTATGGGAGTTACCACAAGGCCGAGACTCCCTCCTCCATATGTTGGTACTATGGCATAGAATTGAAACAGGTTTATTTGTGACATAAAAAGTAAACATTTATAAACAATGTTTCTATTTATTAACAAATCAAACCTGTTTCAATTTGATTGTCCCTCCCTCCGTCCCCTCATGCCGGCCTCAAACACTACAGGTCTCGGTAATTACAATGAGAATAGAGGACGAGAATGGTTTGTGCAGACACCTTTATAGTAATGCACTGGAGTGAATGGGAGGCTCTCCTAGGGGCGGACAACTCTCCGCCTAGGGGAGCTAACTTTTAGTTTTAACTTCCGTTTTTCTACGTTGTATCATCTTCCTGACGGAGATTAATGGCATAGAATTGAAACAGGTTTGATTTGTTAATAAATAGAAACATTGTTTATAAATGTTTACTTTTACCAGGATTCCCCATGTTAAGGCGTTTACTCCATCAGACGTCCACGATGCTCATCTATTAACACTAGATGAGTTGTTTGAGCTGATCTGTCATCACAGCTCTCGAGCTAGCGTATCTAATTCTGCTTAAGCCGGTGCTAGGGGCCGCATGGGTGCTTTATAGTCTCCACATGAACAGCTGCAATAAAAGCGTGGCTGAGATACTATTAAAGGCTATGTCCGAGATTCCGTATTCTCGGGTTTGAATGTCGATGAATTCTTTCCTGTAGAGTCGTATGGTTGCTATTCAGACGCCAGATGTCGTCAATTTTTTCCACCTCTTGCATATCGCTTCCAATATGTCTGATAGTGATGGCCAGAAACAAATCTACCAATATTCTTGATTTCTAGTCAGGACTCGATCAGATTTTGCAAATTGGAGATTAAAAGTGGTCATCTATCCACTTCTCTTGGACAATGTGGCTGGAAATATACGGGAATATATACGGTTATTCAGACAGTGTAATCCAATTCCGAAGTAATGCCATATTAAATATGTAATAAAATTAAGAAGAAAATAGCTGTTGCTATAATGGTATTTTGCATTTTGATTCTAGGATCTACAAATGACTCTGCACTCACTTTATCCCACTTTTATGGGAAGAAGGGAAATGGAAAAGGGGAGGCAACTCCTGATCCCGAGCCAGCCGTAGAAGAGGATCCGCTTTTAGTTGCTGACCCTGCTGACATTGACCTTGCTGGTGTTGTCAAGAGGCGACGTGTTCTGGCTGCCCGTGCTGCTGCAGAGAAAGTTGTCAAAGAAAAGGAAGAGAGGATCAGGTAAAGTGAAAATGTAATTTGAGGAACCGGTCCAGCTCTCTCTACTCGCAGTATTTGAATTTTGAGTAAATCGGCCCTGCACCGTGGAATTCTTCCATCATAACCTGGAGCATCTCACTCTAGTGATAATCATTTTAGTAGTTCACTGAGTGAGATTTACTGCATTGTAAAATGAAAGACTGGACATTTTATTGGTCATCTCAAGATTACCTATTGTCTAAGTTCTTTCCGTTTTTACCCCTCGGCCAATTTTGGCCATGGGGTATTGTCGTCGTCTTGTACGTCCGTACGTCCGTACGTGAGCGAGATAGCCGGAGAACGGTTCCACTGAAGAATTCCAAATTTGGTATGCTTATTTACCTAGTCAAGGACCAGAAGCCTATTGAATTGGGACCTGATTGGGTGAAAACTTCGGCGGCCATCTTTAATTTTATGCGAAATGGATAATGATCCATATCTCAGAAACCATTCAACTGTTCAATACGAAAGTTGGTATACATCCTCGATACATCAAGCAACTTTCAATGAATTACCAAACCGGCTTTTTTGATTAGCTGGAAATCCTGGAGGCCATCTTTAATTTATGCGAAATTGATAATGATACATATCTCTGTTACTATTCAGTTGTTTTATATGAAAGTTGGTATACATCATCGATACATCCAGATACTTTGAATCAGGACCTGATTGACCGAAAACCTTGGCGGCCATCTTTAATTTATGCAAAAACTTTAATGATATATATCTTTGATCCAATTTAAGTGTTCTATACCAAACTTGGTATACAGCATCGATGTATCAACTGACTTGCAATGAATAACCACATCAGTTCCTCTGAGTGGGGGGAAGGATGGGTGGCCATCTTTAATTTATGCAAAATCATTAATGATCTCGTTCTCTGATACCGTTCAAGTGCTCGATGTAATATGTGGTATACATCATCGATGCATCAAGAGACTTGCGACAAATGACAGTTCTGGTTTCTCTGATTGAGCGGAAACCTTGGTGGCCATCTTTAATTTATGCAAAATCTTTAATGATGTATATCTCTGATACCATTTCAGTGTTCTATACGAAACTTGGTATACAGCATCAATGTATCAAGAGACTTTCAATGAATAACCACATCAGTTCCTCTGAGTGGCGGGAAGGATGGGCGGCCATCTTTAATTGATGCGAAATCATTAATGATCTCTATCTCTGATACCGTTCAAATGCTTGATGTAAAATTTGGTATACATCAGTGATGCATCAAGAAACTTATGTAATGAATACCGGTTTCTCTGATTGGACGGAAATCTTAGGGGCCATTTCTAATTGCTAAATTTTTGACAATCTGTATATTTGTGACTGCTTGGTGTTCCTGACATCTTGGTTCAAATTGAATACATTATGAATGTACCCAGAGCCGAGGGTTTTTTTGATGCGCAGCTTCGTATTTTATTTGAATCATGTCTACTAAATCTTTTCAGGCGTGAAAAGGAAGCTGTGGAATTGAAAAAGCAGAGGGAAAAGGAGAATTTTGAGAAAACTTTCAATGTGAGTATTCATTCCTGGCCAAGTTTTCTCAATTCCTTTCTTTCAGATCAAATTCAGCCACCACCCTGAGAATATATGAAGGGTATCACTTATGGTACATGGAAAACTAGTATAAAAGCTGACACAAAATGCACCCCAGTCGTGCAGTTTGAGAGAGCGAGAGAAAATTCCATTTTAACGTCGATCAAATTGAGCCACCATCCTGAGAATAGATGATGGCACATGGAAAACTAGTATAAAAACTGACACAAAATGCGACGATCACCCTGGGTAGTGATCCCCTACAACAAAATTTTTTGTCATCCATTCATTTTCATCTCAACTGAAATATAGTTAAATCGTATTCACTCACTCACCCACACATCTCTTCTGAACTCCAAGGTATGAAAGATATTTGAGCGAATCTTGATAAACTTGTTTGTTTTCTCAGGATGGCATTGCATTAGCCAAATTGGTACTACGACAAGTCCCAATAGGCACTGACAGGAACCATAACCGATACTGGGTGTTCAGTAACACCACTCCTGGGCTCTTCATTGAAAAGGGTAAGAAAATGTGGACAGTTTTTACATAAATATTCCTGCAAACAAGCATTTGTGTATTTTATTTTACTTTTATGTTTTTGACAATTTGACAAGTTGTTTTTTTTTAAAAGAAAATATGAAGGAAGTTATAGATTTATACGGCAAAGGAAATGGGAGAAAATTCTGGAATTGCCAGCGAGTTCAAGCCTATGTTTTGACTGTTCGCTGTTTCATTCTAATTTTGACACCAGCAAGGAAATCGGAAGTCTACATATACACATGAGCAGTGTGACTAACGTCACAGGACCTACGAAGTAGAGTAGGCATTAGGACTCGAACGCGAATTGAACTCTTGGAAATCCCCACCCCCAGTTGAAATCCTGCCTATATTAAGACGGGCACCGCCCAAGTCAGAATTGCCAGTGATTTTGATCAAAAATCACCAGAAATTTTCATCAAAAGTAGGTCAGCTTAGAACTTGTTGGTAACAGTCTCCTAATGCGCCTTCATTCCAAAAATAAATAACGATCGCCGATTTAATTTTACAATTTTTTAACTAAAGGAAACAGATTGAATAATAAAAAGTTGAGTAGATTTCAAGCTTTACGTGTGAAACTACATTTACATCTGTTTAATGGTTTTCAGTGCCCTTGTCCAGGATCAAAACAACATTTTGAATCGCATTATTTTCCCAACAATACAGCAAATTTTGATATATAGTACTATAGTAGAAAGGTAGCATTTATGTAGTTTACGGTAATTCAACTCAAGACCAACACCTTCTCTGCGCAAGATAATAATGATTCTATGTCATTCTCCTGAGCATAACCGGTACAAAGACGAATAAATAGCGTCTCTACATCACGTTGTTATCTAGATATATGAGAGAACACATTTTGGGTATCGGCAATCTAATGAATGTACTATTCCAGTTTTCTTGTTTCGCATTATATTCTATGACGGTTGATCGGTGATTTTCTTCATTGATAAACATTAACTCTTTCCCCCTTAGACTTGTGGGGAATTTTCTCTCTCTGACCCATAATAGATTTGTAATGGCGTAGGTCTTTAACCCATGGAGACATTTAAATTTTCATACTTCTCCCGCGATGTAAAATATCCCGTTTTATGTCCCATGTCATGTGGAGAAATATTTACCAATGATCTTCCACAGACCCATTCTACGTAATTTGTTCACGTTTTATACCAGTATCAGCAACATTTATTCTAAAAATTAGTAATCTTGCGAGAAAATGTGTTGTGTCTGCTTTCCGTCTGTTGGAAATCACGAAAAAGGCGAAGAAATTGTCGCATTTTAGTCACGTTTGCAGCGTTCTGTTGTTGTTGTTTCGCTGCAATTCCTATGTTATTGTGTACCAGAGTAAAGCTAATTCCTCCTAGATTCGGGATTTGACAGAAACATAACGATATGGCAGGTTTTGAACGAGATTAAACTGAAAAAGTCCCGTATACTTCCCGGAAGAAGAATGACGACGATAATAAATATTCATAAGGTTGAAAGAAGAATGCTCACTGATTGGCCAAGGTTGATAAACGGCCCGGCGTGATTGGAGGAAGAGGTCACGTGGGGACGCAGTCGCTATGGTCACTGTCGGACAAAGAACCGGCTGAGAAAGAATGGCGGATAAGACATTCACCGCGAAGACAACAGGTCGTGAGAAAATATGTAAAATAAACTCAGATGGGCAGATTTGACGAGCTAGTCATCAAGGTTAGATACTTTGGTAGTTTGTGCTCGCGTTACGTGAAATATTCAGGAATTTGGAAGCAGATTTTACTATTTTTCCAACGTTTATCTTAGATCATACCAAACTCATTTGGTGTTGAAATCGCGCATTTTCCGTCAATTATTTTTCTTCCTCTCCTGATTTCATTTTACCCGTATTACAAAACAAACCAACCGTATACTAGTCAGATTTATTTAAATTTTGGCTTTCTGAAAATGTATAGTTTTAATAATGTTTCACTCAAAGTAAACGTGAAAAAATTGCAAAGTAATCCATAACATGGGAACTCAGTGACACGTCAAAATGCGTCTTCATGGGTTTGGCGAACATCCGTCAAAATGCGTCTTCATGGGTTAGGCGAACATGCGTCAAAACCCGCTTATATGGGGGAAAGAGTTAATAGCCTTGATTTCAATTGCTAGCTAGCAATCCAGAGAAAGGTCTACAATTTTGAGCTTCTGAGAATTTAACATATCACATCTTATATTGAATGATAAGCTACAATGAGCTTAACTCATGGTAACTACTTGACCTTGAAGCAAGAGCTGAGAGCCCGTGAACAAATCCAGGATGCGAAATAGCCCTTTGCCCGGTTGCTCAGGGCAACCTAAATTTCCTTTGGGCAACCAAATTCTGCCCGAATTGCAATGCAATTGGATGTGATGGTTGCCCGTGCTTGCCGATGGGCAACTAGAATTTGTTTGTCTATTTCATACCCTGATATCCCACACTGAAATCGACAATAGTCAAACACAAGAAAATAGTAGTTTTCCTGCAAATGGATTCCTTTCAGAGGAGAGAATTTTTCATGAAGGAAGAAAGAGATGAAGTAAACCCTTGTTCTTGAGTTAATAAACAGTTATAAAGTCCTTTAAATTAGTAAATGTATAGTTTTTATTTCACAACAGTTTAACTAAATGTAACTGTTTCAAACATGGGAGACAACTCCACAGGACAAATGCCATATATATGTAGGGGAGAGAACTCTGAATATTCCAACCTAACACATTTAGTCAGCTAAACCTGATTCAGTTTTGGGGGACTGTGACCTTGGCCTCTGACAAATTGATCTCAAAATGTATGGCTCCTCTTTGCCATGCGAGTAAGGTATACTCAAAGTTTGGTACTAATCCATACCTTGAAACTAGAGATATCGCATGGACAACAAATGTTAATGGATGAATGGACAGAATGCAACATCACAATACAAGACCTCATCTTCGACAGGCATATGAAAATGTGACAATGATTTCTTGATTTTGGGTCACAGTGACCTTGACCCACATTTTGGAATGTAATACATCATGTCCCTCTAATGTATCTACTGACAGAAAAAGTTATTTTGAATGATTTCCTGATTTTGGGGACCTTGACCTGAATTTTGGTACCATGACATCGTCTTCCCTCAATGGACATGAACAAAATAATGATTTTTATTAATTTCATGATTCTGGGGGCCACAGTGACCTTGACGTTTGGCCTTGCCCTACATTTTGGTACGTGACACATGTCCCCCTATCTACTGACACAAAAAAGTAATTTGCAAAGATTTCTTGAGTCACAGTGACCTTGACTATTGACCTTGACCTAAATTTTGGTACATGACAAACTGTTTCCCCGTAATTTCTCAATGGACACCAAAAATCATGATTTTGAACAATTTCACGATTTTGGGGGCACAGTGACCTTGACCTTGGCCTACATTTTGGTATCTACCGACACAAAAAAACATTATTGTTAATAATTTCCTGATTTTGGGGTCACAGTGACCTTTGACCTTGACCTAATTTTTGGTATGCCACACTTCATTTCCCCCTATTGAATCCACTCACAACAAAATAGTAATTTTTAATGATTTCCTGCTTTTCAGGTCACACTGACCTTTGACCTTGATTCTGGAATCAGTGACCTTGACTATTGACCTGGATCTAAATTTTGGTACATGACAAACTGTCTCCCCGTAATTTCTCAATGGACACCAAAAATCATGATTTTGAACAATTTCAGGATTTTGGGGTCACAGTGACCTTGACCTTTGACCTTGGCCTACATTTTCAGGGTGCGAAATAGCCCTTTGCCCGGTTGCCCAGGGCAACCTAAACTTCCTTTGGGCAACCAAATTCTGCCCGAATTGCAATACAATTGGATGTGATGGTTGCCCGTGCTTGCCGATGGGCAACTAGAATTTGTTTGTCTATTTCATACCCTGATTTTGGTATGTGACACATTGTGTCCCCTTAATGTATCTACTGACACACAAAAAAAACCCATTATTGTTAATAATTTCCTGATTTTGGGGTCTCAGTGATCTTTGACCTTGACCTAATTTTTGATATGCCACACTTCATTTCCCCCTATTGAATCCACCACACAAAAAATAGTAACTTTTAATGATTTCCTGATTTTCAGGTCACGCTGACCTTTGACCTTGATTCTGGAGACAGTGACCTTGACTATTGACCTGGATCTAAATTTTGGTACATGACAAAACGGCTCCCCGTAATTTCTCTCGGACTCAATTTTGTTTTAACAATTTCACGATTTTGGGGTCACAGTGACCTTGACCTACATTTTGGTAGGTGACACAGTGTCCCTCTAATGTATCTACTGACAAAAAAAATGTTATTTTTAATAATTTCCTGATTTTGGGGTCACAGTGACCTTTGACCGTGACCTATTTTTTGGTATGCGACACTTCATTTCTCTCCATTGAATCCACTCACAAAAAATTAGAAATTTTTAATGTTTTTCTGATTTTTCGGTCACACTGACCTTTGACCTCTGACCTCGACCTACATTTGGTATGCAACACATAGTTCCCCCCTGGGGAATCCACTCACCAAAAATTAGAACTGTAGATAGAAAACTGTCAATGATCAAGGATTTCCTGTTTTTGGGCAACAGTGACCTTTGACCTCTGACCTCGACCTCAATTTTGGTATGCGACAGATCGTCTCCACCTAGTGTATCCATTCACGAAAAATTGCAAGTGTGGATAGAAAATGTTCATAGATATAGACCGGACACGAACACTTCAGTGACTTCCTGTTTTTTAGGCCAGTGACCTTTGACCTCTGACCTCAATCTTCATTTTTGTACGCGACACACCGTCTCCCCGTAGGGTATCCACTCACCAAAAATTGGAACTGTAGATAGAAAACTGTTCCAGATATAGACCAGACACGATGGACAGACAGACGGACACACGGACGGAAACCGCCATCACATAATACGTCCGCCTTTTGGCGGGCGTATAAAAAACCTTGATCTTGAATTTCTCAGGTGCTGGCTCAGATAGCATATATATATCTGAGCATCTAAGGATCTTAGTGGTGGCTTGATTTTTTGAAGTTAAAGTTGAATCCTCTGATATTTCAATCACCCCTAATTTTGTGGACAAAATTCAGTATCTTGTAATAAATTTTGATCACCCTCTAAAATCATTATAATAATGATGAAATAATGAATTATATGCACGATTTTGTCCTATTAAAGTTTGATCAAGGTCTGATTTTGAGATGGAAAATTTTTACATCCTGTGATAGAATTATATATGAATTCTTCCATGATTTGGATACATGTGAACATGACGGAATTTGAACTGCATCAGCTGCACGGACATCAGCACTTGTCAGCATTCGGTAATTGGTCTTGACATGTTTGAGTGGACTGTCAATTTGCTGTCCACGAGAGTAGTCACTAATTCATTATTCATATCTCACCTGTACATTATGGGTACTATTGAGAGTGATCACCTGGCAATATCAAGTGTTTACAAATGTACAAAAGGATGATGTCCTGGAAACCACTGACCTCAGGTCTTGTAAAATTAATGAATTGGTGGGGGCGTGTTAACGCATCATCAGACTGAAGTACCTCAATTGTCACTTGTCCTGTCGAATAGAATTCCAGTCACTGTACAAAAACTCGTGAGCTAATGTACATGTATCTATCGACCTGTTAGGATCGATACACTGGTTTGGTTAGTTATCTATACCAGTTCTGGATATAAATAGATCAAGGGGTTTCCTTAAAATCAAACCAATCAGCGAATGTGCTAAGCTAGCTGATTACGCCAATTAGATGCGAGGTATGAGATGTGACAGGTTTAATTTTCTGCTTTGATGTCAGGATGAAATAGACATCGTAAATCAAAGCAAAAACTGCAGGCTTGGGATACGGACATGCTAATTCACAACAAGCGTGGGGGATGAAATGTACGAGATTGTATTTACAAATGTAGGAATCGACTCGACATCACTCCTCTAAATCACCAAAAATGTCACTTGAGGTAAACCCTCTGTAAGGATTTAGGATTTACTTGGACTTCTGAAGATGCTGCAGACTATGGGGGTACATACAACTGTAAATAAGAGAGACCTGGACAATGGCATGATCGAGTACTCCCATACAATTTGATAGTGTTAACATTTTAAAAAGGCACATGAACATGACAAAGAAACCTACCTGTGAATTTCCATGTAGAAGAAAGATAAAAGGTTAATTAATGTGTCTTGCTAAACAGGTTCAATGCAAACTTTCTCTCTCAAAAAGTCACAGTGTGTTTTCTCAACACTGCTGTACATACAGACAGCATTTATGAGAAAGTCTCTGCAAACCAACATACCTGTCAATGACTTGTAATACACAGTTACATTCACCACACTGCCATTCTATTCGACAGTGCAAGTCCAAGAAACCCAGTTGCACTGAATGAATCTTTCCCCAGACAGAAAACGGAGGACTCGATACGTCAGTGTGGACACATGTTCTCAACGAAGAAACTTCAAATAAAAACGTCCCGGAAATCTGACACACTGACCTCGGCTAAATAAAGTCTCTGTCGTTTGATCAGAGATTCTAACGGGCAGACAGAAGTTGACAAAATGTGATGAAACGACTCCCGACGGAACAGAAATAACCCCCCCGAGTCAGGCAGCGACAGCCACAAGATATGTGCGACTTGCCAGAGCCTTTGAGAAAGCTTCAACTACTGGTTCAGCAGTTCAAGTTCATTGAGGAAGTTTTTCCCTCTTAACTCAGCCAGACCCTATGACCTAGTTTCACCTGAACAACCCAGATCAAAGGCATGCATACCTGGATTTTGTTAATGGATTGCTTCCCTGAGAGTAATCAGGGCCTAACTTGGCTTGGGGCGAGAGAGAGAAAGGCGTAGTTTTAAGAATGAAGATCTCCTGAAAGCCTGAATGATGGCAAACATGTGTACAAGTTTGGTACGTGTATTAAAAGTCTTGTCTTCCCTGCAGTCATATTCAATTACGTACTTTCAAATCTCGTCAGTGTCACACACAATCTACCAGACCAGCAAAAACAATATGATGGTCGACCAAGGTTTAACATGAATAGAAGCATTGTTGTCTTGCATTGCTTACAAGTGTCATCTTTGTAGTTCATGTACAACACCAGAAATTGCATGTTTACAAATAGCTTTTAAATTTGACCTCAGACTTGGGGTTGAGTGAGAAGATTTGACATGCTTTGAGCGGAACATTTTCACAGGCTGCACAAGTAATTCTTAAAGGCTAATTGTTTCGTTTTTTTCTTTTCTTATTCAAATACATGTGGAAAATTAGACAATGGATCACCGACTTTGCATAATATATCACATGCAAATACACAACATGCAACAGAAAAGCAGACTGTCAGCAGCACACATCCTTATCAAGATAGGTTACTCACTCGTATAGATGGATCTTCTGGTTTGTTAAATTAGACATGCACCTTTATTTGCCCACACCTCAAGGTGTTCATGAATGTACATGTAAACAACAGAACTATACATGTACACTGTAAAAATCTAAATTATACTTACTTGCTAGAATTAGGAACTTTTTACCTCTTCGTTGTAGAAAATTGTTCTACTATTGTTTTATACTACCCCATTTTATGTATTGTTCAACAGTTTGGAGCAACGCTTCTTCCAATGATATACAGGTTTTAGAACGTCTTCAAAGACGAGGTATGAAACTAATTTTAGATGTTGAACCATGCACTCCAACAAAGGATATGTATGTTAAACTAAACTGGTTACCACGTTCTCTAAAATTTAAACTGAATCGTCTTATCTTAGTTTTTAAAGGTGTTCATATGATGACTGCTAGTTATATATCTGACATGTTTCAACAATATGTTCCTAGTAGATCTTTACGTTCATCTTCCCAGTTTTTGTTACATGTACCAAGAAGCCGAACTGAAATGTTTAAACGGTCTTTCGTTGTAGGTGGAGCTTCTGATTTTAATGATCTACCCAACCATGTGAAAGAGTGCAATACCCTGATATCTTTTAAAACTTCTTGTAAGAACTTTTTATTATCTAAATTTTTAGCAGAGTACCAATAATTTTACTGATATTTTGTTTCGAACATTAATGCAATATTTTATGTAGGTATTATTTTTATTATCTAATTTCTATCAGAGTTCCAATAATTTTACTGAAATTTACTTCAAACATTAATGCATTATTTTATGTAGGTATTATTATCCAATTTTGTTGAATGTTATGTTTTTATGTTTATACTAATGTTATTTTAACTCGACCTTCATGAAAAGAGGTTTGTGTACCTACGGGAGTTTATCGAGTTTTTAAATAAAGATCATCTATCTATCTATCTACTGTAACACATGTACGCAGGATATGTTTTTCACAACAGGACATCGCTATTTCACATGTTCAAAAAAACGAACTCCACAAAAAGAACTAACTGCACAAAAAGTTAGTCTATCCAGGGATCATCAAGACAATGGAGGGTATACAGTCAGGGAAGCAACTTACAGAAGTTCTACAATTATAACCTCAACAAGTGATTATATCAAATTCTATAACACTTGCGTCAATAACATCGAGCTAACCGTGCATTTATTACATGTTTTAGCACGGTTATGTGAAACCAACACGCGTCAAGTGCAGGTGTTCATTGAGAGATTCCATTCCACAAGTCAGATGAGGAAAGGAACGTCTGCTTTTATACATGTACAAGTAACAATCAAATAAAACAAACAAATAAATTACAAGATGAAATTTCTTCCTCAAGTTTAACTGTTGCTTCCATCGTGAAATTGTTTTTAAAAAAGCGACACAAACAGACATATATCCACATAATTTCTACACAGCATGCTGTTTTCATAGGCATGCTCAATAGTTATTTTACGCACAGTTAGTTTGGAAAAGTTTATAAATTTTAGGGCATGGGCTTCGCCCTTGCCCGAAAATATGAACTTTCCCAAACTAACTGATTGGACAACACAGATAAAGTACCTCTAATGGTCAATAGGTGAATATCAGGCTGTTTGAATCATCGGGGAATCAAGGAGAGTAAGGGACAAAGGGAGACAATCTGATATATGAGCGTATAAGATATTCTGTTGATGAAATATTGATGTAAAATCAAATCTTCGTAGGATAACCGTAACCATGGTAACCTTGCCATGTTTGCATTAAAAGATGTTTTTTTTCCTCTAGTCAAGACTTTGTGACATTTCCTTCCACAAACATATATTGTGGTCAAATAGGCACCACAACTTCTAAGAGTTATTGCTCTATCATGTAGTCAACAACTTGGCAAGGTTTAAATTTTTATAACTTCTGTAAGTTGGTCAACCGACTGTTAGACAGGCTAGAATTACAACATATACATAGTTAAATACATGTAATCAAATAGCAACTTTCACCAGAAACTTAACTAACTTTAGAGCAAGCCAGTAATGCACCCCTCAGCAAAATAGTTCTCACCTTGGTTTTCATACAAGTAATGCACCACTCAGCAAAATAATTCTCACCTTGGTTTTCATATAAATAAGATCTCTTCTCTGTGCACAGAGGTTATGAGTGGAGCTTTTCTGTTGGAATTCTTTCAGATATTTAACACGTCACATGTCACATGCCTAAAGTCATAAAGATGTGCACGTCCGCACAGTACAAATTATGCAGTCCTGTCATGGTATTCTGTATGCCAGAAGTGACAAAAGATCCCAGGAACTAATACCCTTAATGATTTCTGAGATTACTTACTACACGTACATGTATGTATATAGAGGAACTGCAATGTTGTTTTAGTGGTTGATAAAACTGCCCTATCTTCTCAATAGAAGTGGGTGTGTCTGTTATATAACACCCCACAGCCTGTACATATATAGTGAGTGTGTGACAGGTGTCTGTCTTACTTTACACCCTGAGGCATGCTTTAACTGAAGTCCGACAAGGTTGGTTAGACTGTCTCTTACACCTGACCACACCGAGTCCCATATCCACCATATATCAGAGGTGTATTATTTTGTAGACTTACAGATTTACATCTAGGCAGTTTGTCAACAGTACATGATCTATCTGTGCTATATAAACACCTCAACGAAAGTAAGTTCCCCCCAAATTGCAGCCCCATAATTTCCAATATAGTATAAGTTGTTAATTGCGATTAAACTTCTTATCCTTCATCGGGCTGACAAAGCCAATATTGAGTAACACTGATTATTCCATATGTTGTTTCACATGTCCGAGAGAGAGAGAGAGAGAGAGAGAGAATTAAGGTTTAACGTCGCGTTCAGCAATATTTCAGCTACATGTAGCGTTTCATGTTTGAATGAGCATGTGCAAAGTTCATGTCCGGTACATTTAAAGAAGTTACAAGAACAAATTTATCACAATATTTGTGGATGATTTGATGTTGTAGTATGCATTGTTGTATGCGCAGTGCTCAGCCTTATCAACATGATGCGAGATTGATGCCGACAAATGATAGAGACTTGTGGTGGATACACACATTATAAAACATTGTTAACTGCTTTGACACCTTATAAATTGTGTTAACTTTGTGATTAAGTGACTGTATGACTGCAAAAAATTTTGATAAAACTTTTCTTGCAACTTTTGAAATTCACCCGGCTTGAACTTTGCACATGCTCATTCACACATGAAACAACATACGGAATAAACACTGTTAGGGAGCTTCTTGAAATTGGGGCATGCTAGGAACTGGCAAAGGCATTCCAAACAGAGAGGAACACACTTAGAAACTCCATGGCATACTTTTTGAAACTCGGCAGACAAAGGATGGCTTATGCCATAACTGCAATGGCACGAGGGGAATGGCATAAGCCATTCCAACTGGAACTCCTCTCACAGGGTTCGCACAGCTGGGAAAGATCAAAATTCCAGGACATTTCCAGGACAAAATTGCTGTTTTCCAGGACAAAGTGTCTCCAGTTATTTTCAGTCAAATGTATTTTCTCTCAACGCAATGTATAGAGGTTGTCTACCCTTGATTATCTCCCCTGTTGTCACCAGGAAGTATGAAATACACGTGGAATATGGCTCCGTTTTTGGCTTGAAATATTTGTCACTAAAACGAACAACTCATTCAGAGATAGAGATTCTAATCTGAAGGACAACGGATGGGTAAATAATCATACAAATTAAATCTTACAACGATATTATGCCTGAATCGGCCGTGGAAGAGCCAAAGAAAGATGTGATAGTCCGATTAATCCGCATATTTTATCGCTCATGCTGATAGCAGGATTCATGCTTTGCACCTTTCGCGTGACTCAGATTAATGATCGGAGGTTTCCGTGAATATTCGTCACCATGGGAGCTCAGTGACGGATGTCTCAATTCGATATTTGATTGGCCGAGAAGTTTACTATATTTACTACGAAAGTTTATGAATGAATTGGCGCGTCAGTGAACTGGGGAATCCCCCGACAGCGATGACCGATCGTTGGAGTGAGCATTTGCCGACGGATGATTCGCAGCACAGTAATTCTATTGATTTTCCAGGACTTTCAAGGACACATACTATTTTTCCAGGACTTTCCAGTACTGGAAAGCATACTTTTATTTTTCCAGGACATTTAAGGACATTCCAGGACTGTGCGAACCTTGTCTCAATCCAGATCAGAACATTAAACAGGGTTCGTACTCTTTTGAGCACCTGAAATTCCATGACTTTCCATGACTTTTTCCATGACTTTTACCTCATTTTCCAGGACATAACCCAGGCATATTTGAGTGGAAAGCTTCTCTCTTCCTTGGAAAACTTACCACTTGCAACAAGGGTGTTATCTAGAATTGAGTTTCAGGGCGTCTCAATGTGTCCCGAAACCCGCCCACCCCATCGAAAAGCTACCGATCCAAAAGTTTTTATCAGCCATCTGTCGCCGTAAATGATTTTTTTCTTTTTCTTCAACTTCAAGCAGTCCCTGTGTAGTTGTTATTATCATTAAATTGCGTAGGTCGTGAATGTGTCCACCAGAGTTGGAAGTTTCAAGAATGAAATACAAAGAAAATATAGTCTACGAAACGAAAGAAAAATCTGCCCTCACGTTGTTGTTGTTGAAAAGCGATATACGTGTTGAAAACTTTTGCGCCTTACTTCCCTATTTTGAAAGTGAACTCTTCCAATTCGATTCGTCGGGAAACCTTGTGGGATTACAACACCGGGTCAGTGGAAGTTTCCATTACCGCAATAGGGATGATAGCCCGACAGTATTGCGACACGTGCCTGCAGTCAGTCAGTCGACCATATTTCCCGGCTAAATCTGTACCGTGATGCCGACGTTTGGTTCATTATCCCTCAAACACGAAGTAAAAAGTGAAATGTCCAGCGATGTAAAGGATTGAAAATACATAAAAACTAAACGTCTAATAAAATTCACATGTACTGTAAGCCAAGTCCTGCAATGATGATCGGTTGTATAATACATTGACTTGTCTACAACGTCTCTTGAGATGTCAATGTGACTGACCCAGCGATGAGATTAGGGTGCATTATATTATGTTCGTCGGCTCCATAAAGTTGATTCCTGGTTGATTATAAATTGAATTATCATGTTGTTGGAAACACTAACGTCTGTTATTTTATTACATGGAAACGTCGTTCTGGATTGGTGAGTGAATAAACACCAGCATCAATGTCTGTTGACATCTCCCCGTAGCACAAATGAAATACTCAACTACTCCCTTCCTGCAGTCAAAATGTATGAGACACATCATGCAGATATGAAGAAATGAAATAATGGCTCCCTCGACATAGGAGTTGTGCACAAATTAACTATTACGCCGAAGCCCGGACAGGGACAAGCAGAGGGAAACATTTATATCTTTGTCCTTCCATATCATCTGTTTATTAAAGAAAATGAGACATCGAAAATAGCATTCAAATTGCCGTTAAATTATTTTCTATTGATCAAGTACGTGCCTCAAAATGGCCAGTTGACAGGTATTTTGGCCTCCAACCTCCTGCTAATGAGAACCCGGTTAGTGACTTCTGATCATAGTTCTATGATATGGCGAATTCGCAACAACAAAAACTGAACTTTTGTATTTTATTTCTGTGTCAACGCTTATCGTTAGTCACGATTTAGTTGTACAGAAATTATTCCGAGCGGCATTATTCTTTCAGCGGCACGAACTCCACAACGAAAACGGGAGTGTTCGAATTTATTGTTTCACGGGTATATTGAAAATGCTCCCGTTATCGTTTTATTAGGATGGAAAAAATCACGACAGGGGAAAAATCGGCTGTTTTCGAATTAAATTTGGAAGGTGAATTGTTAGAGAAATTACCGTAGGAGCGATTGACTAGAATAAACAGCCAGACTTCCAGCAATCAGTCTTGAGTAACAATGTTCTCTCAGCATTAATGTCCATTGTTTGTAAAACAAATCATTAAAAAAATATATTAATTCAATTATGAGCGAATGACTAGAATGAACAGCCGCAATCACAGTCTTGAGTAATAATGTCCTCTCCGCATCGACCGGGACCTGCCACTGTAGGATTCCATAAAATGGCGGGAGTTTACTTTGAACATGCGCAAACTTTTTCGTGCTTCAACTCTGCCCTCGGGCGTGTATGCCAAGTTTTCTCAACAAAGTTCATTTGCCAAGTTAAACCCGTAATAACAATTAAAATATACTAATAATACCCAGTACTGATGGGATTAATTTCCGAATACATTTTAGTAACGTTTTGCTATGGAATAACTTCCCTCCTCGACTATTCCGTGAGTGCACTATTTGTCGCGTATGGAATACCATCGGAACTTCTGCCTTCCGCACCGATGTCAATCACGAGTTATATCCCTTTCAAAGTACCTCCAGTAACGAGTTGCGTGATTGGACAACTAGTTCCTTCTGCAATTTCCATTCATTTTTCCATGACAATGTCGTTACGAGTTACTTGAACTTCCCTTTTCAAAGATACCGGAAATAGAAGGCCAACAGGATTTCTCGTTGACGTTAACGATGTTGCGAATGAAAAATAACATGCACAACACTTGATTCACCGATTTCAAGGCGAGTGTTTTCTTTTATGATAGGTTTTATTCTTCAAATTACATTCCCTCTCAATTTCCAGGTTTTTTCATGACCGTAAGTGAAATTTCATGACTTTCCAGGCCTGGAAAATTAATTTTCAAATTCCATGACTTTCCAGGTTTTTCCATGATGTACGAACCTTGCTAAACTGGGCACAGTGTATCTCATTTGAAACAGGCATATGCCATTCCTATCAAGGAACTCCTGCCCTAATTTAAAGAAGCTGCCTTACTCAATATCAGCTTGGTCAGCCAGATGATTGATGGGTGAGGGAAGTTTCATCGCAATCATGGAAATATCTTGGAAAATATGAGGCTACATGTTGCGGGGAAACAAGTTTACATATACTTTTGTTGAGGTGTAAACATACTGTAAATGTCATGGACCCCTCCAATCTGATTCTCTATGGTTCAATGTTTATTCAGGCCTTGATTTTCGTCAGAATTCAGGTGAATCCAAATAGATTCTCGCAACACAGCTCCACAGTAATCCATGGGAATCCAATGCTATCATTCTATACAGATAGCTATTATTTTATGAGAATCTGTTGGATTCCCACAAATTATTCTGCGGTAGTGCTGTGGAAAACCAAGCCCTGTTATTACCAGTGCAGAGCCTTGTATCCTAATTTGCCAGTACATTGCAATCCAACCAATCAGCGAGACATGCCTCAAATATCACTTCCGGTGATCAAGGGGAATTACCATACATGAACAAAAGAAATTACATATTTATGACCCCAATAGAATTACACATTTTTCCAGGCTCATACTCTGGGACAAGACGATATACATGTACCCATATCTCACTTCTTGACAAAATCAAAAGTTGTGATGTCTGAAATGGGCAGACACAGGATATAAATTATAACTCCGTAGCTACATGTGGAGACTAGAATGTGTATCATCAATAAACAACTGTGAATATTCCATGTTATGTTGAGGTACAGTGTCAGAGGAGAGCTCCAACTGCCATGTTTGTGGCAACTCATAGATCCCCATGCTCAAGTGGTGACCAGGTCATTTATCACCAGTTCAAACCAGTTAATTTTACTAGCTCTCCCACTATAAACCAGTTCAATTGTTGTTAAGCTGCACCTATTATACTCCATCAGCACAACACACCTATGAAGGGCCCTTAACCCAGACACCTAGTATTACATCTCCAACCTGGATACAACCCTCTATGATCTTTTACCACATCTAAACACACTTTTCTAATATTTCATGTGGCGTTGCTACGGCAACCTAGAGCTTGGGCTGGCAACCATCCGGCCATAGTTGTCAGCAGCACACATGTTGAAACAAGTGAGGCCTGTCTAAAGAGATTCCTTACCTGCCCCGCCAAGATATAAAGCACATTTGCATACTGGAGGATATATCTGACAGATGGAATTAACCCAAGCACTCTTAGCAAGGTTTTTACAAGGACGATATCTCTGGATATTTTCGCTCTACATGTAAGTATGCCGGGAAACCACCGAGGAGCAGAATCCCCCCCCTCCAAATCACTCTGGCTGACTTTAGTACACTCACACTTGTTTATAATGTATAACAAGAATTACAGTACACTAAAGACAGAGTGGAATATATGGAGTACAGACAATTCCCCACTAGGACAATTCCCCACTGGACAGTTCCCCACTCGGACAATTCCCCACTGGACAGGAGTGAGTGAGTAGTAAGGTTTAATGTTGTTTTCAACCTTATTTCAGTCATCACGATGGTGCCTACATGTGCCAAAACACCAGAGTGCTCACAGTTCCTATTATCCTGGACACTGATCAGCCCAGCCAGTACAGTTCCCCACTTGATTGAAGGATTGAATTATTATAAGATTTAATGTAGTCAACTCGATCTCAGAAAAAGATTATACAACATAGATTATCCAGTGCTATCAGTCAATGTGTGTCATTTTTTGGTGGGGTGGGGTGAAGGGCATTCCTGGGATGCTTAAAACACTTGGAGAATCAACCACAGACATGTAGTCAGGACTGGCCAGGTTTTAGCTGTTCACATTTCAGACACAGTAAGGGGGAGGGGTCAACACATTAGAATATTTCACATTCTTGGGGGTTAAGGGTTCGATAAAATAGAAAGCCAGCCAGGCCTAAAAAAGAAAGAACAAATCCGATTAATTTGTTAAAGGAAGGCTACAATATCACTAAATGATATCATCTATTGAGACGAGGCCGCTGATAATTAATGGTTCGTTTCCCGTAATCCCCCGCATCTGTATTTTTGCATGCAATAATTACGCATTCTTCAACTATCAACTCGTAGACAAGTGTTGGGATGGAATATCGCGCACAATTCCATTCTTCATGTTGCTCGGCAAGAGGAAGCTACTCCTGTATGGAATGCTTAGGGATATCCCAAGAATTAACCAATGAAACTGGTTATTTTGATGGGAATCCTCTTTGACATAACGGCTGCGTGAGTGCCACAGAGTGCTTTGGGGGCTGGAAATCGTGAAATTAAGAAAATACACATGTACAGTAAATAACCATAAAGCGAACCTCCACAAACACTTAACTGGAGTAAACTCGGAAAACTTGTTTACAGAAAAATATCGCATTTATCAATGACCATGTGAAGTAGTGCAATAAACTGAAATCTGTTTCACACAAATCCCTTTCGTTACTCACGATCGAAAATGAGGCGATACCCGCCATTTACAGTTTTTGACAGCTAAGTTGGTTTTGATCATTGGTATCATGGTTTTAGTGAACGAAGCCGTGATATCGTCATCAAACAGCCAATTTTACGTCAAGTACATGACAATTCCTTTCTCCAAAGAGACGACAACCAGCTCAGTGATAGAATGATTCATATCAAAGGCCAACTTGAAGCCACCGACTACAGACGAAATATTGGTTCGAAGGATGGAGGATATTCGTCATTCAGCGCCCTGGATCCAGAATCAACTTATTTCATAACAGTCTCCGACCTGAAGAAGGATTTTTCTCAAAAATCCCTCCTGACCCTGAAAATCAGAGTGTAAAATGGTACCAGTTTAATTTATTGACCCGAGTGTCCATGTAGTTTTGTAAATAAACAATGACATGTGCTTACAGGAAAAAAATTGAAGCAGCCAATTGATTGTTAGTATTAGTTTGGCTTCACCTTCTTTTCAGGCACCTGACCAATCTCTTTGAAAGGGAGTCTTAAGACCCGTGTTTAGTGTGAGGAAAACTACATGTACAATATTCTTTGGAAAACATGGGGTTGGGTTTGATCTTTCAACCGGTCAATCGTATTATAATGACTTCATATGAACTAAAAAGAAATAAACAATAGAGTACATGGTTTGCATTCATTTTGTTGCTTGAATAAACTTGCTGTTATTTTCGAATATACATTCAGATTTTGGATTATTTTAATCTTCCTTCGTCATAATTCATAATTATCGCACTCAGCATGTGTATTTTTACAAGCAAGGTTACGAGAAACAAACAATTAATTAACAGTGGCCTGAGATTGGGTGGAGTTAAAGTAAACCATGCAGTCACAGAGTACATGTAACTATAAGGCTGAGAAAAAATCTTTAGTTTCTGGTCTAACACTCTTCAGGGTTCCTACCCTTTGTGAAAGACAAAATTCCAGGACTTTTCCAGGTCCATACAACCTTTTTTCCAGGACCATTAACTGAATGTTCCTGGACAAGTTTTAACACCTTTTACCCTGTTTCATTCAGCAAATTCAACATTCAAGTATGGTGCGATTCCATTCGTTACCATACGAGCACACTTGCTTTCCCCACATGTAAACTACTGGGCGATTTCACTGTCTGGGAACATCGTTTGGAACAAAATTTTGGTCTCCTCACAAGATCTAAATGAATAATGGGAATCAACTACAGTGCCGCCTCGCCATAGCGCGCCTCGATAAAACGCGAATTCGGATATAACGCGCACAAATTTTTGTCCCCCCCAAAAAAATAAAAATAATAAAAAATCGGTAAATTCAGAAATTTCGAAAATATTTCAACACTGTTGTTAAAACATAACTCACGAAACATCAATTGCACGTAATAACCTGTTGATTGTGCGTGTATTTGTTTTGTGTTAGGCCTTTGTTAAAGCTACCGTACCGGAATGGCCCACCTGCGGTACGTGCGACCACGTGGTGAACAACAACAACGCAGTCATCAATGTGAACTTTGGTGTGCTAGAAAACAAGTTGTAACATGCCTAAAGACTGTTAATTAATTAAGAGAGACTGTCAAACTTCTGAGCACACATTGTCATTAAGCAATCAAGATAAACTTTTAATCCCGTGAAGGTGAGAAATCTCTAGTATGTTTACGCAGCATACTTTGCATTTGGCTCTCCATCTGTCATTGCAAACGTTTTCAACCCAATCAAACTCTGGCTGAGATTTCCAATTGTCTTGGAAAATACATTTCCCGGGCATACTAACGATTGGACAAAACTCTAACAAGGTAAATAATATGAGTCAGAGACAGATGAAACCAGCGCGGATTGGATCAAAAATACATTTCCATAATCACATATTCAGCTGAAATGGCGCCAATTCAGTAAGGGGGAACAACTCTGTGTGAGTGATCATTTCGCAGGCTCCCGAATCCCGCTGGGCTAAGGCAAATGGAACGGGAACCAGAGGGGAGAGTTGTCGCCCCTGTATCATCATTCGTTAACACTCGTGACTGTCCGTTTATTATCGGTTTTGGATATGGCCACGTGCGAAGTGCTGAGTATTATCGAACACAAATAACGACCGACAATCGTGAGCTTGACAAGGCAAGTAATTCATTGTGGCACATATTTTGAGAGAAGAGAAGACTATAAAATTGAAGGACTTTTCCAGGACTCTTGACAAATATTGTCAGAATTCAAGGATTTCCAGGTCCTGAAATTTATTTTCTCAGAATTCAAGGAAATAAAGGAAATAAAGGAAATCCAGGACCCGTACGAACTCTGACTTGAAACAAGGGCCAAAAATGGCTTTAATATATGCCCGCACAAGACATCGTCTCTCCTTATGTACATGTATCCTATGAGTACGACTTAAAAAATACGAAGCTGCGCATCAAAAAACCCCTCGGCTCTGGGTACATTCATAATGTATTCAATTTGAACCAAGATGTCAGGAACACCAAGCAGTCACAAATATACAGATTATCAAAAATTTTGCAATTAGAAATGGCCCCTAAGATTTCCATCCAATCAGAGAAACCGGTATTCATTACATAAGTTTCTTGATGCATCAATGATGTATACCAAATTTTACATGGAGCATTTGAACGGTATCAGAGATAGAGATCATTAATGATTTTGCATCAATTAAAGATGGCCGCCCATCCTTCCCGCCACTCAGAGGAACTGATGTGGTTATTCATTGAAAGTCTCTTGATACATTGATGCTGTATACCAAGTTTCGTATACAACACTGAAATGGTATCAGAGATATACATCATTAAAGATTTTGCATAAATTAAAGATGGCCACCAAGGTTTCCGCTCAATCAGAGAAACCAGAACTGTCATTTGTCGTAAGTCTCTTGATGCATCGATGATGTATACCAGATATTACATCGAGCACTTGAACAGTATCAGAGAACGAGATCATTAATGATTTTGCATAAATTAAAGATGGCCGCCCATCCTTCCCCCCACTCAGAGGAACTGATGTGGTTATTCACTGCAAGTCAGTTGATACATCGATGCTGTATACCAAGTTTGGTATAGAACACTTAAATTGGATCAGAGATATATATCATTAAAGTTTTTGCATAAATTAAAGATGGCCGCCATGGTTTTCGGTCAATCAGGTCCTGATTCAAAGTATCTGGATGTATCGATGATGTATACCAACTTTCATATAAAACAACTGAATGGTAACAGAGATATGTATCATTATCGATTTCGCATAAATTAAAGATGGCCTCCAGGATTTCCAGCTAATCAAAAAAGCCAGTTTGGTAATTCATTGAAAGTTGCTTGATGTATCGATGATGTATACCAACTTTCGTATTGAACAGTTGAATGGTTTCCGAGACATGGATCAATATCCATTTCGCATAAAATTAAAGATGGCCGCCGAAGTTTTCACCCAATCAGGTCCCAATTCAATAGGCTTCTGGTCCTTGACTAGGTAAATAAGCATACCAAATTTGGAATTCTTCAGTGGAACCGTTCTCCGGCTATCTCGCTCACGTACGGACGTACGGACGTACAAGACGACGACAATACCCCATGGCCAAAATTTGCCGAGGGGTAAAAATCAATTTTAAATTTAAATTTGGTACACGACACATCGTCTCGACCTAGTGTATCCACTTACAGAAAACTGTCATATAGACTGGACACGAATGATTCAATGATTTTCTCATTTTTAGGCTAGTCACCTTTGACCTCTGCCACCATTTTGGTATTCGACAAATTGTCTGTCCCTTCCTTGGGTATCCACTCACATTTCCCAGGCCTTGCATTTTGACGGGGCCGATCGACCCCGGCCCCGTGATCGACCCCGTGAGCACTTTTCGCGGGGATTATTCATCGGCCCCGTCAAATCAGTCCAGTGAGTATATTCCCATATCTTCATGGAATAAATCTAATCCTAGTACTGTGTCTTCTGTCTTGACGACTTGTGCTTGGGCCAAGAAAGAAAATATGTCTATTTTCCGGTTTAAATACCCGACCGAGTCTAAATAAATCATGCGAGTCTAATAATTTTATCAGCAAATTCCAACGAAATCACTACGAAGGCTGCGTTTTACAACAACAACAACCATAAAGCGGCGCGACTACTGTCAGCATACCGTAAAGTGTGACGTGACTGTAGAGCAGCATGGCATGGCGGCCGGTTGACGATCTTTTCAGCAAATAAAGCACCTATTTCTAGGTCGGGAATCGAGAAATCAGCAACGTGATTACGGTTCAGTCGACCTGATCATGTTTATCAGGACAATTTTAAACATATTCTCCATCAACTTCGAAAGAAATCAACTGATTTCATGGCTTGAAATGGCGTTTGTTGAAGCAGTGTTTCGTGGACACGGTAAGTCGCCGTCAAAGTCTAACCGACCGGTACCATTTCTCCGCTCTGTTTTATTATGAATGCATTGCAATGAACCCCCAAGATTCAAGCAAGTAATAATTCTTCGTTTTTTTAGAAATGGCGTGTTCAAATCGTTGTACGATCCAGTCTCGTTTCTCAAATTGCTCGAATTAGATAGACGCTGGTACAGATCTCCATGATGTTCAAATTAATTTCCCATTTCATTTTATGGGATACGGACAAAACCCCAGTGGACAAAACACCAACGGACAAAACACCAGCGGACAAAACCCCAGTTGTCAATTTTTTTCTTCTGGCTTTTCCAGAAAATATGTGCACTCCCCCTATGCATGGAAGGCACTGGAATTCCACATGGAATTTTGTATTTTTCACTAAAAATCCTTGAAATTTTACAGAAAAATTTTATCATTCCTGAGGGGAAATCCTTGGAATATATTGTTTTGCATATCAAGTTAATAAATTAAAACGATACTCGTTTTAGTGGTAATTGAAAACAGCAGTCAAAACACATTATTGGCAATTCTTATTTCTACAATATCAGTAGGCTACAATAACTGGTTTCAGCAGAAGTCGTTGAAATATTAAGATTTGCTGGATCCAGTCAAGATAAAAATACCAACATGGAGGGTTTTTCTTTTATTCCTCTATTTTTTTGGTGATACCGGTACTTATAAGATCTTTTGAATATATGAAAATATGGGGGAATATATGTTATGAGGGTGAAAGGGGGGGGCGATATGTCCTGGGAGAATATGTTAAAGTGGGTGGGAATGTTGTACAATCAAGAATAATTTGTAGAGCATTGTATATGGGACAGGAGTAGGCCACTGGACATCAAAATAAAATTTATTTCCAAACAAAGGTTTGATTGATATATGACCAATAATACATTGTCATGTGGTGAAATTTGAAATCAGCCCCCATGGCCAAAAATCAGCCCCGTGACCCTGCAAGACGGGGCCTATTGATCAGCCCCGTCTTATTTCTAGAATGCAAGGCCTGATTTCCAATAATTTTATCTTGAACTCTTTCCAATCGTTAACTATCAACATTTCTGAGTTGTTACATGTACATGAATGCATATAACAAAGTAGACACAAGTAAATTCAGTTATACATGGTTAAATCTAGTACAAAAAATTCAAATCTTACTTTTGAAGCTTGTTACTGCATACAATATATGCCATGTATGCTGAAAAATGGTCCCCATAATGGTCCCTGGTCCCCATAATGGTCCCCATAGACCTACCAACCCACCTTTTGATGAAACTTGTTACCGGACACATACGATTTTTACGAATGACCTCATTGGATTTGTTGTACTCAGAAATTAAATTCTCTTCCTTAGTTTCGAGACACAAATTAAATAAAAGATGGACCATTTCTATTTCAACAGCCAACTTCCTCTGAAACTTAACATTGCCTTACAGACAAATTCTAGTTATACGATCCTTACCTTGGTCAAGGGAGACAAGTTTGCTGACAAATTTGCGAGAGAGAAAAAAGTGTTGACGCGCAGTATTCAGAACGATGTACATACTGATCAGAAACAGAAGACGTTTCGCCTAACACGAGAACAAATGGTGTACACTGGTACAGGGTAACCTAAATACATGACAGAATATTGTACACCTGTGGACTATGTTTAATAGCCTCAGTCTGCAATGTAGATCGATTTCTACTGAATGACATTCCTTTGTCAGTCCTGGAGCTGGTATGAATGACTCCAGTACCACAGGGCAAGGGGCGTAGCTACTATCAGTTCACATTATAGTGTTTGAGGTAACACAAGATTGCTGAGAACTTGAACCAATTTCGACTTGTTCAAAATTTAATGTGCAGTACTTACAGTAAATATGCTAGGAATTTCCCAGGTGAAAATTGTCCATTTCATGGTCTATGTGCTAGCCTTTGTATGGAAGCTTTCGTATAATTGTATACTTCATGGTTTGTGCTCTAATCTTAGTATGGAAGCTTTGGTATAATCATGGAGACTACTATAGTAGTGTCCATGGTATAATTAAGCAATATATATTTATATGTATGTTGTATGCAATCAAATTCAATTAATTTCAATTTAGTTGCACATTCTGCTCTTGATAGGGTTTTACATCACACACTTTCACCAACTGTTCAGTTACTGGTATATCACGACAAAGGGGGGGGGGGGGGCAATAGAGCCTACTTGTGACAGAGCAGTCATATTGCTACTATTCCTACGAAGTAGGCTCTCATTTGCAAATTGTCCGGTAATGAGTCAGTCAGTCCATCCGAATCCTTTTGTTGGCAAAATAAGGAGAATTGTTGACATTAGAACCTTGATTTTTGCATGAAGGGGCATTAGGGGACTGTTACCAGCCAGTTTTGAGCTGACCTACTTTTGATGAAAATTTCTGGTGATTTCTGATAAAAATCACTGGTGATTCTGACTTGGGCAGTGCCCATCTTAATATAGGCAGGATTTCAACTTGGGGCGGGGGGATTTCCAAGAGTTCAGTGCAGGCCTTGTGATTTGTACGGGCCCTGGCGAGTGATTAAAGCACACCTAAAATCGTGCGAGTTGTGTGGTTAGCACACCTAAAATGCACACCTAATTTTTTTTAAGGCGTGTGATACGGTGTTTGAAACGTTAAGGTGTGAATTGAAATAAATGTGTGCTGGCCGAGAATCCATCTCGCAGCAATGTTTCAGGATATCCAGGGGGAACTAATATTTACTGGTTTAGCTATGAAAGATATTGAGGTGATAATAAAATCAAGAAACACAGTTTTAATTTTTTTTTTTTTTTTTGTATTTAAAATTAACACAATCAGTTAATGAGCCAAAAGCTGAAAACAAGATTGGCAAAATAGAAATAAAACTCTGAAAAACCACAAATTGTAAAAAAAACTGACTAGGACTGGCACATGGTTGTTGAGCGTGTCGTGGCCGAATGGTTAGAGTGTCTGACTCTGACCCGGAGTGCTACAGCTGGCGTGGGTTCGCGCCTCGCCAGTGACCGCTTACGTATATACTCGCCTATTCACAAGGCGCTGGACTGATTCGGTGTCCAGGGTAATATGGACTGATGGTGGAACTAGTTGCTACGCTAGACCTTCGCCAGCGGAGGCACTTGGGAATAAAGTACCTGGGTGTACGCTATATAAGTGACCGCTATATAAATCCACTCACAGTAGTACATCGCACACACCTGGTCAGAAAAAGGGACGGGTCTATATGTAGAGTCAGGAGGTGTCAATGCACTGTAAATAAGTTACTGCACAGCCTGAGACCTCGACTGCTACTGACCCTGTCTCCACCACCCTAGTAAGCGGCGGGGTTACTGCAAGCTTCTAAATACCTCTGTAAGAGGGTGCTCCTAGTCTGAAAAGAGGGACGTCCGGAACAACAACAACAACATGGCAATTTTTACATCGTCATATTCATCATTCCAATCATTCAATCCATTCACTTGCCTTCAGAAATCTGGAATGTCTGAATCAGTTTCAATTTCCGAACACTCGCGAAGTCCATCGCTGTTACGTGTCTAACCAAGTTTGGCTTCAGCAGGTAACTAGTTTCGTTTTTGCCGTAACTGACGTCGGCTACTATTTGCCTCTATCTATACACTTTGTTTGGTTGATCGCTGTGTTTCTGTCACACTTTGCAAAAGGCCAGTACCACCTTATTCCCCGCATTGTTAAAAGGAATGCAAAGTTATCCCTCGGGCTCCTTTCTCACTGACACAGGGCTGTTTTTCTAATTTGTTTCCGCGTTTTTAGGCCCTTGTCAGTTGCCATTTCACCATTTCGTTTTCAATCAAGTTGGCCCTTGACACTTGTTTCAATGATAGCGATTGGCAGGCTGCCGTGAACGAGCCAATGAAAATGCTCGACAGATCAGCTTACATATAGACTCGGACTGGCACATGCCAATAGATAGATGATATAGAGCCCAGTTTTCTACAGCGTGTGTTGACGATCGGCGGACGGGGCTCAATCGTAAGTTTTCAACCGGTAATGTTTAATTTTACGTTCAAATCTACGTGAATCCGTTTAGATTCGCCCGAATGCCCCGTCAGGTGAATCTTCACGGGAATGAATTCGCGGATTCGTGTCTTCAGGCGCGTTATGGTGCGCGTGCGCGATCGCGCGCCTCAAATCACAAGGCCTGCAGTACACATCAGAGTCCTGGTAATGTGGTCATCTATTAATTTGTCATGCGTTATAGACAGTCTCTCATTTCTAAGGGGAGTGATCACTCCCCCTTCAGGCCTATATAGTAATATTTTCTCAGGAAACCTGTTGCAGGTTACCAAGGTTAGACAATGGCAAACCTATCGTAACTGTTACATGTAACATGTGCTTCAGTGTTTACACAAAATATTAAGGTATTACCAATTGAGGGTCTCCTAAGTGTAAATGCGTTTACCATTCATCATTACAGCACCACCAAGTAAATCCTAAATTCTCGCAGAGGGTTCACCTGGACATTTTTGATGATTCGAATGAGTTCTGGAGTCGATGCCTCTATCATACAATCTCGTACATTTCACACCCCGCGCTTGTTTTGAATTAGAATGTCGTTATCCCATGCCTGCGGTTTTTGCTTTGACTTCAGGCATGTCAGATGTTGATTTCATCCAGACATCAAAGTAGTTTGGCCAGCAATGAAATTCAAAACTTTCACATCTCACACCTTACAGCGGATTCGCATAATCAGCTAGCTTAGCGTGTTCACGGATTGGTTTGATTTAGAGGAAACCCCTTCATCTGTTCATATCCAGAACTGGTATGGGTCACTCTCACAATACACTGATCACTCTCAACTACAAAATCTAGGGGAGTAATCAGCGGCTCCCACACATTTTACAAACAAGAGATCTATGGTATAAATATATTCAGGGCTTGTTTTCCACATCGTCACAAGTCCAGGTAAATCCGGTTCACCTGGACATTTTTGGTAATTTGATCCAGTTCTTGAGTCGTTGCCTCTATTATACAATCTCATACATTTCATCCCCCATGCTTATCCCAAGCCTGAGGTTTTTGCTTTGACTTCAGATGTGGATTTCAGCTCGACATCAAATTATTTTGGCCAGTGATGAAATGCAAACCTGTCACATCTCGTACCTCACAGCGGATTGGCATACTCGGCTAGCTTAGTGCGTTCACTGATTGGTTTGATTTAGAGGAAACCTCTTGATCTATTTATATCCAGAACCAAGCCAGTGTATCAATCCTAACAGATCGATCGATACTCTGGCTTGCAAGGATGGCTTTACTACGGAAATTTGGGAATCTGATTCCCGTCAGCACTCCTGCAAAATAATATTAGTAATCTGTTCAGAAATGATAGCTTTGGTTTCCTGTGGAATCCCGCAAAACCTGGATTGCGAGAACCTGTTTGGATTCCAGTAAATTTTGACGTAAAGCAAGGCCTAATATTGTATTTACAAACATGAAATGCAATTAATTAGGTTTACCAAGATAAATCACAAACAATAGATGACTGCAGAGTGAGGTGTGACTGTGCACAGTGAGGTATGATGTGTACATCGAGGTGTGATTGTGCACAATGAGGTGTGACTGCACAGTGAGGTGTCACTGCACAGCGAGGTGTGACTGCACAGTAAGGTATGTGTACATTGAGGTGTGATTGTGCACAATGAGGTGTGACTGCACAGTGTGGTGTGACTGTGCACATAAGGTATGATGTGTACATCGAGGTGTGATTGTGCACAATGAGGTGTGATTGTGCACAATGAGGTGTGACTGCACAGTGAGGTGTGACTGTGCACAGTAAGGTATGTGTACATCGAAGTGTGATTGTGCACAGTGAGGTGTGCCTCCATCATGTCCATGTTGCAGGGGTCGAAATATTCAAAATAATTTACCTGTCACACGAGACAGGTGACCAAAATGTGTACCTGTCACATTTAAGAATTACCTGAACATGCAATCGTAACATGAACATGTAACTCAAGATTAATGACAAAGTTAGATGTTGCAAGACACTAATAAATTAATGAAACCTTGTTTACTTGCACTTAATATTAGCAGGTGTTTTGAATGAATTTTGTTGAAGATATATTTTGAACACCAAAACAAAATTATTGGCTACCTGTCAATAGAGACAGGTACTTTATTTCTCTACCTGTCTCTTTCAAAAGTTACCTGTCAGAGACAGGTAGACAGGTGTAAATTTCGACCCCTGATGTTGTGATATCATGCATCTCAGTTGTATTTCTGACGTTATTTATTTTATTCAACTCCTTCATCAATGTTAACAGAGAGTATGGGAGATTAAAGTAACAGAGTCACATATTTACAAGTGAGGTCGGAGTTACCTGCCATCAGGGCTGCCTCACACGAGACAATGGTACAGGGGGAGTAAAGAAAGCTCAGACTCAGAGCTATTTTACATCTCCTGTTTATTGTCTCTGCAATGGCGGTCGCTAATAGGACTTTTCCCAAGACGGAATTCTCAAACGACAAAAGGTGCAAAACGATGTCATGGCCCATGTAATGTCACGCCGACAGTGGAAATGTTGTATTGTTTTATTCATGGAGTTGTAAAGGCGATGACTTCTGTTTGCAAATGCCTGTTTAATTCCAAAACAATAACATCTTCCCAGATGTTTGGATTTTTGGTATATTGGAAGCGACAATGATAATTATTTTCCGGTATTTGCAGTATAAGCTTAGCCAATGTTAAAGCATTACCCGGTGCCTAACCTTGACCAGACGTCACATGGACATTGACGGCCTAACCGCAAATGCCGGGGTTTTTGTGGCTACAAACATGACAAATGTAGTCACATTTTGTAGCCACATTCAATCCCTATAGAGAAATGTAGCCACATTTTGTGGCTACATTTCTCTATTGAGACTGCAGCCACATTTAATTGAAACATTTCAATGTCATAATAAGCTACTGGAAGCTTCGACAAAATGATTTAAAAAACTGTTTTTACAAACATCGAAAATCATCGTATGCACAGAAAAGTGAAGTTACTCGCGGCTGTTCAGTTCAAAACAGGAACTTACCTCGGCATGTGCACTGCACTCGATGGAAACATGGTTTGTTCTTGTTCACTGTTTAGTTAAACAAGTATGGATGGGAACTATTTATTATATAAATCGTTCAGGATTTGTCTAAAACGTGGTCTGAATCGCCGAAGAATATTCCACCATCTTTGAAGAGGCGAAATGCAGACGACCCAACCTTTGTTAAGCAAGCTGTGATTGGCCGAGTTGCTTCACCAAATCCCCGCCTGTACCAAGCGGTTAGCCAATCACTAACCTCGTTTGCGGTGGCGCGGCTTTATGGAACAACAACGACGAAATATCGGCATGCGATGGATTTATATTCGTGAATAGTTTCCATCCATACAGTTATTTTTTTCAATAAAAATTCGATTTTATAGGATATAATACCTTGATACCTCAGAATTGAGGTCGAATTTCTCAGGGAACTTGTGCCTCCTCTGGACTTCACTAAACTGAAACTTATCTACGGTGCCAGGGTGGGTGTATAAAAAAATAAAATCCAGGTGTACATGTACTACTATAACGTTTACCAGCCTGTTTTGTAAAAATATATATCAGTTGTCACTGAGAAGTGTCGGTCTAGCCGCTTCTTAAAACTGAGCACTGATTCTGCATTTACTACCTCTTCCGGAAGATTGTTCCAATGGTTCACTGTCCTATTACCGAAGAAATGCTGGCGAAGGTTCAGTCGATGGTGGAACTTTTTTAGCTTGTATGGATGCCCCCTAGTCCTGCCATGAGAAACGTACTGCAAATATCTGTCAGCCTTAACTTGGTCGATTCCCTTCACAATCTTAAACAGCTGAATCAGATCACCTCGTAATCTCCTGTGTAAGAGGGATGGCAGTTTCAGTTGAATCAATCGCTCATAATAAGTCAGATGGCCGAGTTCCTCCACTGATTTTGTTGCTCTTCTCTGCACTCTCTCAAGCTCGTCCTTGTCTTTCTCATATTCAGGACTGGAAACACAATTTGCATATTCCAATCTTGGGCTAACTAAATCCTTGTAAAGTTTGAGGAACATATTTCTGTCCATAAATTTGAAAGTCCTTCTGATGATCCCTAATATTCTGTTGGCTTTCTTCGCTGCTTGCATCGTATGAGGACTAAACTTGAGTTTGTTGTCGACAACTCCTAAATCTCGTTCTGTTTCAGTCTCTTTAAGTTCATGTTCTTCACCACCCTTTCTCATTTTATAGTTGAACCGTTGATTCTTGTTCCCGACATGCATAACAGAACACTTCTCAAGGTTAAAATAAACTTCCCAATCCTCTGACCAGTCGGACAGCGAATTTGCATCGATCTGTAGTAATTCTGCATCCTCTGTACTGTTTACCGGCCTGTAAACCTTTGTATCATCTGCGAATATCTTGCTGCAACTTATCAGAATGTCTGGTAAATCATTGATGAAAATCACAAATAGTATAGGGCCCAGCACACTGCCATGTGGAATACCACTACGCACACTGCTCCACTCAGATGTTGCTCCATGCACTACTACCCGTTGTTTCCGGTTATTTAAGAAGGCTCTCAGCCACTTGAGGATGTTCCCAGATATCCCATATGACTCCACCTTGGCCAACAGTCGCTCATGTGGGACAGTGTCAAATGCCTTACAAAAGTCTACATACAGTATATCCACACTTTCACCGTGATCTAGGGCATCTGTCCAATCATCCAGCGCCCCCAACAGATTTGTCAAGCATGATCTTCCTGGTCTAAATCCATGTTGCTCTTCTGAAAATAGCTGGTTTTCCTGCATATGCTCCATAATGCTATCCCTGATTATGGACTCCATTACTTTGCAGACTATACATGTAAGGCTCACTGGTCTGTGATTACCTGCTTGGTTCTTCTTTCCTTTCTTAAAAATGGCGGTTATGTTTGCAGACTTCCATGCACTTGGTAGTTCACCCTCTCTTAGGGAGCGCTGGAAAATGTCACATAATGGAAAAGCCAGAACATCTGCTAACTCTTTCAAAATATATGGGTGAATTTCATCTGGCCCGGAAGATTTCCCAGGGGATAGCGCTTCTAACTGCTTCCTCACTTATCCACGGTTATTTCCACACCTTCTAATTTGTCGCCATCATATTTTCTTTCTGGGGTAGGTACATTATTTAAGTCTTCATCCTTGAAAACTGATGCAAAAAAACTATTCAGCACATTTGCCTTCTCTGTATTAGTAGTAGTAGTAAGGTTTCCATCAAGTTTCATCAAATCACTCACACCACTTTTCACTTTCGTCTTACTCCCCACATATTTCCAAAAACTTTTGGGATTGTCTTTAACCTCCTCAGATAGTCTCTTTTCATAAAATCTCTGTGAGTTCTTGCATGCATTTGCTGCCTGATTCCTCACGGTTTTATAATTTTCAAAATCAATATCACTGTTGGTCCTCTTGTAACGTTTCCAAAGTCTCCGCTTCAATCGAACAGCATCCAAGGCAGACTTGTTCACCCACAGTGCTTTTTTATACGTTTCTTTCTTGATTTTCTGGGAACATACTGTTACCAGACAAATGTCTGTGGGGAGCTGACGATTGTCGGTAACCTCAAATATTAACGACGGAAGTCCAAGTTCTCCAATGTATAGTGTGCATGGTTTATTTACATTGCTGAATATAACTGCAGGTGATCATGGCATATAAACTTATACACTGAGTGACGACAAGTCACTTATTAATAGCACAGTCAATGGTACAACATATCGCCATAGTCCATGTTAGTTCTTACACTGTTGATCGGACCTGATTCCATCCGACACAGGTATAAATAGTTGTGGCGGGTAATTCCAAATGGGCGGTTCACTTTCAAGTTGCTCTGTTTGTATAGTCTTTGAATGCAGGCCTACATGTCTCAATTATACATGGAACTGCTTGTCACCCTTCTGACTTGTCCTCAGTGGACAATTCCCCTGAACACACTCACATTAATGCAATATACATGTGTTAGACTTACATGTATGCAATATACATGTGACTGCATATTATGTACCAAGTCATGTCCTCATGCTGACCTCCATGGTCAGTTCTGCCCACTTCTGCCTTTGGGTGCCTGCTTTTAACCCCTTCTGGTGACCAAAGGATAACGTAACTATAAACACCAGAAGTTACCTGACAACAGGTAACATGCATATTAAAAACTGGCTAACCGTGCATTCAAAATTAAGTTATTGTTCCCTATTAATTAATACCCAGAACAGCAGCACATCTACAATACGGATTAACTTTTAATCCACCTACACAGATTGACTGTGCCAGTACATGTTCAGCAGCTCTGTTGAACCAACAGCCAATTACTTACAATGTACATGTATCTGAGAGAAATGTAATTGTATACATGTAACATCAATGCAGCTGTCTTCACTCAGTATATACTAATATGAACATGCGAATATTATTAGACAATAAAACAATATACTTTGTATGATATAAAATTGCTATCAAATTGAACTATCAATCTGAACATTACCATGGCCTGGTAACAGTTCCCTCCTGTCTCATTAAGTTTCGTCCCGAAACTTTTTGAAAAATACATTTATACAATTACAATTCATCATTATATGTTCACATCAGTCCTAGTCCTGTATCTATAAAAGAGCCGAAACTGCGAATAATGAATATATTTAATACAATTCAAAAGAAAAGAATCCATGATAAGTTCACTGCAGTCCAAGTCCATCATTTATAAAAGAGCCGGACTCGTTGTGCTCATGTAAAGCATGCAGAAGGATATGTAATTCTTGATGTCATCTTCTACACATGTACATCTGAAATAATTCCTTACAAAATTATAAACACTTAAAACAAATACATGGTACAGTCACCTTCCACTTTGCCTCTGATTAATGATTATTTTCATATCTCGGAAGGAGTAGAATTAAGTTGAAGATGGCAGCTGGTAGTGTACGATTTAGTAAAAGAAAAATTTTTTACTTTACTACCAGATCCTACTGAAAGAGATGTGGAAAAATGGGGGGAGGGGGGGTACAATGGAACAAGAAGTTATTTTTCAAGAATTAAAAACACGACCATCTACACCTATATTTGCAACAATGACTCTAGATACCTAGGTGTACTGGTAAATGGGAATCTGCTCAAACTTTCACTAATCAAGCTTTGAGATACATTCATATGAAAGATAATTTTTTTTTTTTTTTTGGTTCTTTGATATGGTTTGTCAAGCCAAATCTTAGAACCACCTTAGAAAGTGTCAGGGCTGACAAGACCCAGGCAAGATCTAAGGGTATGAGATCAAAGTTCAAAATGTGTTGGTTTTTAGTTCCTTTCAAAGTTACTGGTAAGCTTGATTACTGAACATTGAACGGTCAGTCATCAGATTGTGATGCTCAATATCCTGTAGAAATCTATCAACACAGTGAATATTTGTGTTTTCAAGAGCATTCCACTGGTATGACATACAACTACTCTTGTATAACATTTTGTCCCAGGGACGCTTCACTTGGATCAGTTCATGTGAGCGGGGGTTATCTTCCAATAACCGATGTTTTGGGTCTTCAGCTCGTAATTCCTCCTCATAGTTTTGCAATTCCATCAACCCAAATTTCACAAAACTGGAAACTTTCTTTCTGGGAACTTGGTTTAACGGAAACCATGATGTGTCACATTTCCCATCCCTATCCTCGTACATGGCCTTAACACTGTAACTATCCATTTCCATTTTAATACTGCTCACAGCATGAATAGCTGCAGGAGCTGATATGTTTTTATCATATTTTCTGTGCTGGATATCTCGTTGAAGAGACGTCTTACACGTATCAACCGAACTAACATTCTCTTCCTGTTTCTTCACAAAAAATTTATTCTGCGCCAAAGGTTTACGCCTTTTTCTGCCAGACATTGTTTTGTCAGCGTGATACCTGTGGCGCATTTCTTCAGGCAAACTAGCATCATACTCCCACGTGGAACCTTGTGTTTTATCAAGCCATTTCACCTTGTAACACATTCTCCCATTATATCGCCTTGATGCTAGGATCTTCTCAATATCTCTAGCCATAAAGCTACGTTTAGGAGTTTCTGTTTGTTTGGTAGTGTCACGGGCTGGTGACCTGACTTCTTGTGAATTTACAATGTCATCGGTAAGAGTGGGCTTATTTTTCTGGTTCTGACCCAATTCCATGGGCCTGTTCTCCTTTGGATGTGATGGAAGATTTGTCCCATCCTCGGTATCGATCTCATTTGGGCTGAGTTCATCATCCTGATATTTTAACTCATCAGGATCATAATTCGGCCTGTTTGCAGGGTCTTGAAAAACCTTTAACCGGTTTGCATGTACCATAGATTTAACTTCCCTGTCATCCGAACTTCTACGTAGTTTGTAGGTGAAGTGTGGCCCTACCAGTACGATGTAATATGGACCCATCCATTTTCTGCTAAGCTTGGGGGATAACCCCTTAGTTTTCTTGCAACAATATAGCCAAACTTTTTGGGCTGGTTCAAAAGAAGGTACACTTGTTTTCTTATTGTATTGCTTGCTACCTTTTTCTTGAGCCCTGTTTATATTTTCTTCAGCAACTTTTTTGTATACTGCTAAATTGTCAAGGACTTTTGCAAGATATGCCTTGTGATCGCGAGCAAGTGTATCCTTTGGAATCAGTGCTATATCTACCGGGGCTCTCATTTCCCTACCAAAGAGTAACTGAAAGGGAGACAACTTTGTGGACTGCGTCGCTGGTGTCATGCGGTAAGCCATCATGATACCAGGTACATGGTCTGGCCAATCAGTATGTTTATCATTGATGTAGGCTCTCAGGCCCTGTTCAATGAATTGATTCATTCGCTCACAAGTAGAATTTGTTTGCGGGTGATAAGAACTGGTGAATTTCCTTTTTATCTGAAATAAGTCAGATAATGCATTGACCAGGTTCGACATGAAATTTGCACCTCTATCACTGATCAAGGTTCTTGGTGCACCATAGCGTGTGAGAATCTCTTTGTACAGTACTGAACACACCTCTTTGGCAGTTTCCGTTTTCAATGGAAAACATTCAGGCCACTTGCTAAAACTATCAACAACTAATAGAAGATATTTGTAACCTTCCGGTGTAACTGGGAAAGGACCGATAATATCAACATGCAATCTTTGAAAGGCCGGTTCAATTCCAAATGACACAAGTGGTGCTTTTGCACCATGGATGTCACGCTTGATTTGTTGACAGACTGAGCATGTGCGTACATAGGTACACACGTCTGTCCAAAGGTTTGGCCAGTGGTACTTAGCTCTAATAGCTGCATACATTCGTTCTTGGCCTTGATGACAACCCCCGAGGACAGAATCATGATATCCTTTCAAAATTTCTGGGCGAAGGCATCGAGGAACTGCTAATTGTTTCATGTGACCTTCAGCAGCAATTTTGCTTCGTGTATTGTAGAAGTGGTAAAGGACCCCATCTTCAATGACATAATGATATGAGGTGGCATCCAGGCGTCGGCGTTCTTTGATGTCTTCAGGAAGTTCCCCTTTCTCTTTGTAATCAAAAATTTGAGTAAAATCTTGACATTGTCTCTGAAGATCAGGCAATTGTGCATGATCCCTCAGTGACAATTCAATAGATTCCTCAACAACAAATATGTTAGAATTTGCATGTATTGCGGCAATGGTTTCAATAGGTTGATCAATGGGGTCTGTCTCATACAATAAGGTACATTGTACCCTCTCGCGGCGTTTATCCATCTCATCAGCATTAACACTGCTCACGACTGTTTCATCTTCTGTTATCTCTGTGTTTGAATCATATTCTCTTCTCGAGAGAGCATCGGCATTCCCATTTTTAACACCTGGTTTGTGGTGAATGACAAAGGTGTACTCTTGGAGCTCAAGAGCCCATCTACCTAATCTACCCTTATTTGCTTTGATGTTATTCAACCATTTCAAGGCAATGTGATCTGTATACACAGAGAAACAAGAGCTGGCCACATATGGTCTGAAGGATCGAACTGCTTCCACAAGGGCAAGCCCTTCTTTCTCAGATATGTGCCAGGTTTTCTCAGTTCCTCGCAGAGACCTACCACCGAATGCAACGGGATGTTCACGACCATTTTTGTCTTTTTGTCCCAGTACAAATCCGATAGCAGTATCCGAAGCATCAGTGGATATTATAAATTCCTTTTGGAAGTCTGGAAAGGCTAAAACAGGAGCCTGAATAAGGGCTTCTTTCAGTGCAGTGAATGAATTTTCACATGCGTCAGTCCACTGCAACTTTACGTCTTTCAACAGTAGGTTGTTTAATGGCGATGCAATCTGAGAGTAGTTCTTGACAAATTTCCTGTAATAATTGCATAAGCCAAGAAAGCTACGCACATCTTTTTGACGTTTGGGGCGAGGGAATGTTTTAACAGCTTCAACCTTGGCTTTGTCAACATGAACACCAAGGTGACTAAGAACATGACCCAGATACGGTACTTGGGACTGTGCAAATTGACATTTAGGAGGTTGTAACTTTAGGTTTGCTTCGCGCAATCGAGCAAAAACTTTACTGAGGTGAACGGTATGCTCCTCTACATCCTTTGAAAAGACCAGTATGTCATCAATGTATGTTAGGCAAATGGACCAGTTCAGACCTGCCAGTACCTGGCTCATCATCAACTGAAAGCTGGCTGGAGCATTTCTCATACCAAAGGGAAGCCTGTTGAAGTGAAACTGGCCTTGTTGCGTCGAAAATGCAGTTTTGTGTTTTGTGTCCGGATGAAGCGGTATTTGCCAGAAACCACTGGACAAATCTAACACAGTAAACACTTTAGCTTTGGCCTGGGCAACTGTATCAATTGCATCTGATAACAGCGGTAACGGAAAGGAGATTGGTTCCGTGACTGCATTGAGCTTTCTGTAATCTACGGCAAATCGGTATTTACCGTTTTTCTTCTTTACAAGCACTATCGGTGAGGACCATTCTGACAGAGAAGGTTCTATTATCTCATTATCCAACATTTCCTGTACTAATGCATCACTTCTTTGCTTAGTTAGAGGACTCTGCCTATATGAACGTGAATAGATAGGTTTGTCAGTTGTGGTGATAATCTTGTGATAATGTGATTCAGTCTTCCCTAACTCAGTCATATCTTTGGCAAAGATATCTCTATGCCTGCCTAGAAATGCCAAAAAGCCATCTTTTTGCTCTGAAGTCAAGACTGAATCTTCCAATTCAATGGAATTCCCATGCTAGCTTTGCATAATATTCATCATTCTGTGTATCAGTATTTACAGAACTAACAGATATTACTTCAGGTTGTTCATCTAATTTTGCATCCAGGACAGAATCTGAGTTCACAATATGGAAGTTTGCCAGGCTAATATTCTTCCCAATGTGTACAGGGAGGGTGGATGGATTCAGTAGTCTGTATATTACAGTCCCTTGACATACCTGAACTAAGGACCTAGCACCTGCTACACCGTAAGCTGAAGATAATGACTCAATAGGTTCTAACAGTACAAGTTCCCCATCTTGCAATTTAGAAATGTGTAATGGTATATTTGTCTCTGATTTGGCGGGAATCACTACACTGGTAATTGTTTTTGCCAATCCAGACATGCCACTTACACCGGGATTATGTTTCTCTCCCGAGGCGACCACAGAAACATTGAACTGCCCATGAACCAAGGACAGCATATTATTTTTACAATCTATGTTTGCACCATGATCTGCTAAGAAATCTTGACCCAATATAACATCTTGATGCAATCTTTTCAACACATGAAATTTGGCATTGAAATCGCCCAGGTCTTCAAACCTAACTGGCAATCTAACTGTTCCCAAAACTGAATGTATTTCACCGCATACACCAGAAATGGACTGCAAAGAGCAAGTTTCAAGAGCCAACTTTGGGAAAGCTTTGCGTAAATAATGTGCAGAAATGCACGTAATTCCCGCTCCAGTATCTACTAGAGCTTTCGTCTTCAGTTTGCCTATCTGGACATTTACCAAGCTGCTTTTCAGTGGGGTAGCCAATGCAACCATTGGTTTTCTACCACGGTAATTCCTACTGACCATTTGACAGTTCTTTTTAGTACACTTCCAGCTAGCCATCTTACTTATATAACTACTTACTTGCGCTAGTTTGCAATAAGCTTAATAAGATACCTTTATTTTGTAGAATACCAAAAGATAGAGGCAAAACAAATTGTGACTGTACTTACAATAAGTTAAGCTGGTTCCTCAAATTCTTTAACACACAGGCATCATGGCTGGTCGATGTAAAACTGTCCAGTAGGTGAACTTTTTCGCTACATGTATGTCATCACTAGCTGCTTGGACATCTTAAAAAGAAATGTGCAACATCTCCAGTATCTTCGACAATGTTGATGATCATCACAGGTCATCTTCAGTGTATCTTCATGACATGTTTCACTGGTCATCTGAGTTCATCGTCACTGTCCGGTTGTGTTTGTTAAACATCTTGTCATCACAAGCGGTTTCTTGTGTTAATCACGTGCTGAATCAAATGTGTCGTCTTATCAACCGACATACAGGTACACGGCATCTCGTACTAACACAAAAGTTAGTAAGCTGGGTTCTCACCATCTGTTACCAGACAAATGTCTGTGGGGAGCTGACGATTGTCGGTAACCTCAAATATTAACGACGGAAGTCCAAGTTCTCCAATGTATAGTGTGCATGGTTTATTTACATTGCTGAATATAACTGCAGGTGATCATGGCATATAAACTTATACACTGAGTGACGACAAGTCACATATTAATAGCACAGTCAACGGTACAACATCTCGCCATAGTCCATGTTAGTTCTTACACTGTTGATCGGACCTGATTCCACCCGACACAGGTATAAATAGTTGTGGCGGGTAATTCCAAATGGACGGTTCACTTTCAAGTTGCTCTGTTTGTATAGTCTTTGAATGCAGGCCTACATGTCTCAATTATACATGGAACTGCTTGTCCCCCTTCTGACTTGTCCTCAGTGGACAATTCCCCTGAACACACTCACATTAATGCAATATACATGTGTTAGACTTACATGTATGCATTATACATGTGGCTGCTAATTACATACCAAGTCATGTCCTCGTGCTGACCTTCATGCTCAGTTCTGCCCACTTCTGCCTTTGGGTGCCTGCTTTTAACCCCTTCTGGTGACCAAAGGATAACGTAACTATAAACACCAGAAGTTACCTGACAACAGGTAACATGCATATTAAATACTGGCTAACCGTGCATTGAAAATTAAGTTATTGTTCCCTATTAATTAATACCCAGAACAGCAGCACATCTACAATACGGATTAACTTTTAATCCACCTACACAGATTGACTGTGCCAGTACATGTTTAGCAGCTCTGTTGAACCAAAAGCCAATTACTTACAATGTACATGTATCTGAGAGAAATGTAAATGTATACATGTAACATCAAGCTGCCTTCACTCAGTATATACAAATATGAACATGCGAATATTATTAGACTATAAAACAATATACTTTGTATGATATAAAATTGCTAACAAATTGAACTACCAATCTGAACATTACCATGGCCTGGTAACAGTAGTCTGGATGCCAATCTGTTATGGGCTAAAATTGCGGCTTCCTTTTGCGAATACCTTTTGTGTTGAAAATTGTTTTCTGTGACCCTCAACGTCTCGCCCATCTCGGCGTCCATACTTTCTTTGAACAAATCCTTCCATAGCCTCGAGTTCACATTATGTTCATTCCCTTGTACGGGGTCGGGTTGGTCCTTCACGGTTGGGTGATATTCCGGGACTGATGGTATGAAGCGGACCCGCTGTATGGGGGTGGGTTGCTGCTGATGGACGGGTGCTGCCAGGTGTGGACTCGGCGGATGGTGTAGGGGTATATGACGTTGCGGTGGGTCGTCAGCTGGCGACCTTCGGGGGTATGGGCTTTTAAATCTACGAACAGGTAGCCGTACCGACGACTTGTCGTCCCTTAAAACGCCTGCATGAAATGGTCGATGATCTGAGAATAAATTCGACTACCAAACACACGGATTTGTGCTCTGTCAATGGGATTGGAGAACAAAACAAAGTATTGGCAGGTCAAGGCAATATGTCTGGACGCCTTCTCTTGAGGAAAGAGATTCTTGGTCAAATAGATGACGGACAGATTTCGATGATGGGATCCTTTAGTAAACAAGTCGGCGACGTGTGAATTGTCCTTGGCCGCACTCTTCAGATCATCTAGCACTACCATGTTGGTCTGCTCGGGATCAAAGTAATACGGTTCGTTTATGTCGTGAGGAATCCCTGGGACGAAGCACACATTCTGTAACCTGGTAGTTTCGTAGGCGGGCTGCCATTGGCTATAACACCAAACAACACGTGTCGGAGCTGGGGTTCCCACACCTTCTTCTAAGAGCTTCTGCACGCAGGACGTCTTTCCACATGCCGTAGGGCCGCTCACCCTCATCGTATAGGGATGCTCTACTGCTCTTGTTGGACCTATTGCGGGACTCGGCGGTGTCTCTTGGTTGTGTTTGCGTTGAATGTGCCTGAGCATACTATCGCGACGAGAAAAGGTTCTCTGACAGAAGGTACTCGTACACGACATGTTCATCAGTCGACCAATACAAATGGACTGATGAGGGACACATGTTCATTCCTATATTTACAGACACCACCACCAACACTACCACCACCACACCACCAACACCACCACACACCACTATTACCACCACCATGCACCAGTTGTACCACCACCACCACCAACACCACCACACATCACTATTACCACCACCATACACCAGGTCTGCCACCACCACCACCGCCACCACACACACCACCACCACCACCATCACCACACACACCACCAGCGGGCGCTGACGCCCGTCAAAACCACCACCACCACCACAACCGCCACCCACATCCACCACCACAACCACACACCACCACCACCACCACCACTTGGCGTTGACGCCCGTCAAGGTCACGTGACAGGTCACGTGACCGGAAGTGACCTTTGACCCTTGCGCACTATTAGTTAGTGAGTGAGTGTGAGTGAGTGAGTGAATGAGTGAGTGAGTGAGACGTGCACAACACTCCTGAGGCGTCCCCAACGTCCGTCTGAACGCGTTGACGCACTAACGACGGTGAGTGAGTGAGTCTTCCGGTTCCGGTCACGTGATAGCAAACAGGGAAATAACCCGGATGTAAGATGAGGACCCGGATGTAAAACCACAGTACCGACGGAAGTGACCTTTGACCCTGCGCTATTCGGAAGTGATGTCATCTTACGCAAACGCACACACACATACCTGGTGCACTCGCACCCTGGTGTACCCTATGCACTACGGGCTATAGGGTACAGGGTGCACCGGGTATGTGTGTGTGTTCGCCTGCGTACGATGACATCACTTCCGAGTAGCGCAGGGTCAAAGGTCAAATGATAGGTGCGCGCTTCGAGCTCCAAGTGCTCCCATCCAAGAGCTCCTCCCCACGGAAGGTACCACCAGCACCAGCATCGGGCGTTGACGGGCCGGTGGTGGTGGTGGTGTGTGGTGGTGATGTGTGAAGGTGGTGTGGTGGCGGTGGTAGAACTGGTGTGTGGTGGTGGCAATAGTGGTGTGTGGTGGTGTTGGTAATCGTGTGGTGGTGGTAGTGTTGGTGGTGGTGTCTGTAAATACAGGAATGAGCATGTGCCCCTCATCAGTCCACATGTCGTGTACGTGTACGTTCTGTCAGAGAACCTTCTCTCGTCACGATAGTATGCTCAGGCACATTCAACGCAAACTCAACCAAGAGACACCGCCGAGTCCCGCTATAGGTCCAACAAGAGCAGTAGAGCATCCCTGTACGATGACGGTGAGCGGCCCTACGGCATGTGGAACGACGTCCTGGGTGATGAAGTTCTTAGAGGAAGGTGTGGCAACCCCAGCTCCGACATGTGTTGTTTGGTGTTATAGCCAATGGCAACCCGCATACGAAACTACCAGGTTACAGAATGTGAGCTTCGTCCTAGGGATTCCTCACGACATAAACGAACCGTATTACTTTGACCTCGAGTAGACCAACGTGGTAGTACTAGATGATCTGATGAGTGCGGCCAAGGACAGTTCACACGTCGCCGACTTGTTTACTAAAGGATCCCATCATCGGAATCTGTCCGTCATCTATTTGACCCAGAATTTCTTTCCTCAAGGAAAGGCGTCCACATATCTTGCCTTGAATTGCCAATACTTTGTGTTGTTCTCCAATCCCATTGACAGAGCACAAATCCGTGTGTTTGGTAGTCGAATTTATCCTCAGAACATCGACCATTTCATGCAGGCGTTTCAAGGGGCGACAAGTCCTCCGTACGGCATTTTTTCGTAGATTTAAAAGCCCATACCCCCGAAGATCGCCGGCTGTCGACCCACCTGTTACCCGACGAGGGATCACCGCAACGTCATATACCCCTACACCATCCGCCGAGTCCACACCTGGCAGCACCCGTCCAGCAGGAGCAACCCACCCCCATAGCATCAGTCCCGGAATGTCACCCAACCGTGAAGGACCAACCCGAACCCGCACAAGAGAATGAACATAATGTGAACTCGAGGCAATTGAAGGATTTGTTCAAAGAAAGTATGGACGCCGAGATGGGCGAGACGTTGAGGGCCACAGAAAACAGGTTTCAACACAAAGGGTATTCGAAAAAGGAAGCCGTAATTTTAGCCCAGAACAGATTGGCACCCAGACTACGACGGGCTTTAAGTCAGCAGTATGTCGACCTCGTGACACATATGAAATTGTTGGATAAGGATGCGGTTCATATAGAAATCGAAACTAGAGCCTATGGGCTTTAATGAGATCTGGTGGCTGGGTTATTGGGGGAAAAGTTTGTAATGAAATAAACGCACAATTATATATTTAATTTCAAGTTAGGCACATGTGGCACCAGGCACGAATGTATGTGGCTAAAACGCAATCAGAAGTTACATCCTGTGACAAGGTATATGAAGGGCCGTTCGCGCAATAAACGTTTTCTTTAAACGTTTTAACTTCTTAAACGTTTAAAAATTGTAAAGCTTTAAAAAGTATAAACGTTTAAACTTGAACCAACCAATCAGATGTGATGAACTGACATTTTCCTGTTAAAAAGCAAACGTTTCCAGTTGTAAATTCGCGACTTCAGACGTTTCCTGTCAAAAGAAAAATTCGGTCTTTTAAAGGTTTCCTGTTTCCAGTTGTGATCGTCCAATCAGATTTTTTATTTGGGCCGCGTGCATTCCACCATCTACACCAACACGTCCAAATATCCACTGGCAAACGCTTCCGATATGTAGTGTATTTTAACCAATGAAAACCGTTCTTACAAATAAGGTTTTGAAGAATATCTTTGGAACCGGGACAATTTGCTCAGGACATGATGCACGGTGGGCATGAGGAATACAATATGCGCGAATATTTGTAAGGGTTATTTTGATTGTTTGAAACAGACTACATAGCGGAAACGTTTTGCCAGTGGACACGTGTTGATGTTGAGGTTTGAATAAAAAAATAAAATATCTGACTGGACGGTCACAACCGGTAACGATTTCCCTTAAACCGGAAACGTTTAAAAGTATCGAATATTACTGCTGAAAACGTTTGCCTTTTGACAGGAAACGTCTAAAGTTTTGGTCGTTACAACAGCAAACGTTTGCTTTTGGACAGGAAAGGTCTTCCAATGTCAATTCATGACATCTGATTGGTTGGTGCAAGTTAAACGTTTAAATTTATTAAACGTTTGGATTTATGGCGCGAACGGCCCTTCTTAATAGGTACCGACATAATGAAGTTGAAAATACCAAAGAAAGGCAGACCTAGGATAAAAGTAACTCCGAAAATGGAAGCCGAAATATAGAATATTATATCACAATGACTTCCATTTTCGGAGTTACTTTTATAGTAGTTTATGGGAAATTGATCTGTGGGAACAATGTAAGATAGTCGTATAATGAGGGAAGTTGCACACGTTACGCTAACCATGTGTTACCCAATTAATTTCCGTCCAATTAGACACTACAGTAGGTGCTCATCCAACCTTGACTCTTTATCTTGATACATAATTCCTCCAATACGTCAGTTCGGGATTCCAGATGAACACCATGATCACCATGTCAATTTAACCAGCTTAAAGAAAGCAATATGATACCTTCTTTAACATGGTATTGTTGGTGTTGCGTTGAAACTGCAAACTGACCTGTTGAGAATTCGATGGAAAAAGGGGCCAGTGGAATGAAGTCTAGGCCTAAATACCCACAGGGGATTAAGGTCAGTTTGTACAGAACATACATGTACCTAGGGGTAAATAAAAGAGATTATACCTAGGGGTAAATAGGGATTGATTTAGTGTTATGAGTGAGAAGGGCTGGACATCAAGGTTGATGATGGTGTCACAAGTTAGGATAAGACAAGACATGTATTACACTTTCTGGATATCCCACAGGTTGACTGGTGGAGTACAAGATAGGAAAAGATTATAAGATATGTCACAGCTTGCTCTTGTGAGAAATGCAAACAGTGGCCTGCAAAGGTGATAATGAGACAATGGTGGTCAGGTTGGCTGCTATAGTAGAGCATCTCTCACATATACACCTAACCAGCTAAACTGTATAATTTTCTCAGCAGAGTCCAAGCTGTGGTAAAGTGACGATACCAGTCTGCCATATTTTAGAGCGTATTAATCTCATATTTTGTGGGAAAACAATGAACAGAGTAATATTTAATGCAGATAAGGGATCAAATATATGCCAAGTGACTATTAGTGACTAAATATAGACATACAAAAGCCTTTCAACCACTAAGGATCCCCAAAACTCATCTCTGTTGAACCACTTTCATGCAGCGTAAGGCTATCCCGTGAGTCGGTTTGCACTTTTGTCCATTTCCCTGCAGCATTCTAAAGAGCCTCTGGCTTACGCCAGGTCTCAAAAACAGCGTCGATGTTGAAAACCTCGAGCATAAAGTAGAAAGCGGCGTATGTCAGAGCAATAGCACAAAAGAAACATTTGTTCGAAAGCATCATCAAACGACGTTAAAATGTTAAGAAAGTGTTCTAAGGCGTTGAGAAGGGTGTTAAGGCGTTGAGATGAGCGTTAAGGCGTACAGATAGGGCGTTAAGGCGTAACAGTGGGCGTTGGCAGGCGTTACTGTCCATGAAAGCAAGTGTATTCCCAAAACACGCACAGTCGACGTTCCACCGTCAACATGGCTTATACTTGTTCTGAGTGTGAACGCACGTTCACCAGACGTTACAATATGATGCGACACCTGAAGAATATACATGAGATTGAAGACTCTGAGGAGTCCGTTAAGGCGGATGCTGATCCAGAGACTGCTGAGAGTCCATCGACTGATACCGAAACCGAGATTGCTGACAGTCTATCTACTGATACGGAGAGCTTGACCTCAGATAGTCAGCCTACATCTCAGGAAAGTGAGGCAGAACCTACCTTCTGGGATCGCATTGTGACAGCAGCTATCAATACTCACCCTGTAGCGATCGAGGACGCCGGACAGGATAACTTACAACAGGTGTACACTCAAATGCGCCCCTGCATCAGGAAAACAACCATGGCGACCAATGAACAGTATACCTTACTACCGCTTGAAATGAAAGGCGACCCCACGCACAGGTCCATCATGAAGACCAAGCGTCACTTGGAAGAGAATATGGGGCTACCACCCACCGAGGCCCTGAAAATGCGATCAGAATGCGCTAATAACTG
>JAVTVY010024643.1:0-85525 GCA_036873755.1 Hanleya hanleyi
ATAAACATTGATGAGACCTAGAGACTTGCGATCAACATAGCCATCGGTTGATGCCGAGCGTGGATCGATGCAGAAAGTCCGTGTCAGTTCAATAAGAAAAACGGTTGACAGAATAGATAATTTTTATATGTTAATCAATAGGAACGGAACAATTTGTGTCAATTCGGGATTCATGAAGGCATGTTATACTGTAAGTTGGGTGATACTGTGATTTCGTTAACCCGCTGCTCGGGGCGTTTGTACGTTCTCAGAAACACAGACAAATGCAAGTGAGTTCAAAAATATTTTGCGCCAATACTTCTAGTGACATCGGGGCAAAGCTATTAAATTTGCTGGCAGATTAATGCCGTATTTGCTGAGATCTGACCATCAACTCTCAAACACCGTTTCCTGTCTTCACTCTCTTGATATACCCCATATACAGCGGCATATACTCTTGACCTCAAGAAGCCTGTAATCCTTCATCAAGATTCCCCACGTTGCTCAGTAAGCGCTTACTCCCATTCACGGCATATCCAGTGTTTTCTTTCACTTCTTCACGCGAGTCGAATGCCTTCCTCACTCATGATTTAACTCTGTAATTTAAAGTTAATTGTTGGAGAGTTTATATGGAGAGTCTGTGAATGGCGAAGTCCCATCCCCGCGCCCTTGATAATGAGTTGGTTTTATTACGTTTGCCGATCCGACATCAACTCACCATAGTTGCCGTATCAATTCTTCTCTCACGCGCTATAACTTAACGTGTTCTGAATGAAATAGCACAAATCTACATTCCAATAATTCGTCTGCTGTCTGGCTTTGATTGATTTGTGGGTTTATCAAGTCAACATTATAACTACAAGACGCGCCGCAGATCGCGATTAACAAAACTTTGATCTAGTTCATAAATCGAACTACCAAGATTTGAGCTACCAGTTGAAATTGATACCCATTTCGTTTTTCTGTCTTGTTCATTGCGTGAATGACGGCGTTAAACTTTAGAAAAACCGAATGAGTGAGTAAATAGGATTTAACTTCGATTTCAACATTATTTCAGTCATATCCCGAAGAACCAACTAATCACCACCCAACCAAGTTGCGTTCCTACTGCTTCAAGGAAGAGATCTTCTTCAAATAGAAGAAATCTTCTCCAAAAAGAAGAAACCAGACACCTTCCGTCCACCCTATAAAACACTGAGGACAGCACACAAGACACAGCCAGGACGCTTACATGGTGTAATAAAGACAAGTGATATTACAGTGCTGGACATCACATTATCAAGTTCCTGTTGCTCCTCAGCAATATGGAATGAAGCAACAGGAACCCGTGCCCACCGGACACCCACCAACTGGAAAACACGATAGGAGAGGTGACCCTTCTGCCATAATACAACATATCACATAATTCTGTTTACGCTTATCAATGATATCAATATGCGCACCCATATACGGCATCTGTCGCAGACGCCATGTTGTGTATTTACGTCCAGGTGCTCATACGTAGAGACCCCAAAATGCACAACATGTAAATGGGGGAAACGGCTCGTGTACACCTATTCATCAGCGTTTGAAACGTCAATAAAGGCGACAGGCAAGGGGAGAAAGTTTACTTAAAATATCTGGTAAGGAGAATCAGGATGACAATTTATAAGGTATGGGATGTGTATGACAAACAGCTTGTGCGACTATCAGCAACAGATATTAGTTATAAAAACAGTTGTGCTTAATATTATTCAATGCTCTTGAATGCGGGCCCAGCGAGGGAACGGTAATACTTATCTAAGGGCAAAAGAGCAGTCGGTCCACTGCATTTCTGTCGAGTTACATTCCACATATGCATCAATCTAACAACAGCCAGCTTAATTCGCGACTCCGGGTTTCAATGCTGCAGTGTTGGCATAAAAAATCTATGTCGTTACAGTTCTAAGTTGTTTTTTCATTATTCCTCTCATAGAGAAATGTAGATGCAGTGTGAGGGATGGCGCCATGGACTTGAAGTAGATTCTGTACTCAAATCTCGAGTGCGTGCCAGCAGAACGAGACGAACTAAGAGGGCATTTTTTTTCTTTTCCTCCTGTGTATAAGACGTTAATATTTTGTTTGAAAACATTCTTCCGCCTGATTAAGAAAGCAGTCACTCAGGACGTATTGAATTCCTTCTGTTCAGTTTCTATCTCAAATTTCGGTGTTACAGGCGTCAAGTAGGACATCCTGGAAACACTTATTGCAAACGCTTGAACCTTTCAAAAACGTTCAAAAACATCAATGTTAGTTTGATCAAATGCTGGTCGTTTGGTTCGTCTATCCGAACATTTAGAAATGTGGCATTTATGTCAATGTGTAATCTGTTGATATCCCAGATGGCACCCAACTTTCAACCCGTTTGATTTCATTACGTTATAGATGATATAGCCAAATATCTTCACATAACACTAGTTCTCTGAATTTGTCTAGATGGTTGAGTTATAATTGAAAAACGTAACAGCAAAGATTAAACAACTTTAGATAGCAAAAAAAAGACCTACGCCTTATAAGACCTTCATTTGAAACGACACCAATTGATGTGAGAATTGAGCCTCTTTCTGGCATCAAATCACGAAATTCGAGAACGGGTGGAGTAAGGTCTTCAAAGCTTCGACATCTGCTATGGGTTACTTCATCTTCATGGCATCGAAATACTATTGGCATGGAATATATCCTTATATGACGATGACAATTGATTGGTATATATACAGAAGTAAATGATATTATTTCATCAAGCGAAGTTATATGGGAAAGCAACTGTTATAGATATCGAAACCACTATAATAGCTGTTATCATCGCGCTTTATTAGTATTTCATTATAATGTTATGTAAAGAATATCATGTCTTTATGGCATCATTGAAATGACCTCTCTCTTGCAAAAAAGCATCTGGTATTTTTATTACTTTTATTTCATACACATTTGGAATCGATGCCAACTGTCATACGAAATAGTAATTTCGATTATTTTATGGACGAGGGTTGAATATAGAATGTCTGATCTGACGCTTGCTATTTAGTGTTTACATAGCGATTACATCTAAATAAAGTCATTAAGAGCAACGACCAATTCAATACATCCAAAGTTCTACAAAGGAGATTCTCTGTATTTCTGTTTCCGCTATATTTACATACGACGTTTCTCTGAATAGGCGCTAAGTTTAATTTTTAAGGAAATTTTTTTTCGAGCAAGGGGGAAGTAACTCTACTAAAGGAAGTTATCTGCAAAGACCGATATTTATCAAATCCACAAGAGAGGTAACTCTAACAAGACTGATCAGATTGGTTCTGATGAAGGAATAATCTTGGCGTCATGTTCGACATTCGCTAACATGGCATCAACCACAGAATATCTTACCGGGGTAATAAACCCAGGGTCTATCTCGTATGGAACAAAATAATAACGAGTTGACCATTTTTTCCTGGAAGAGCAGAATTTTCCACGGCTTCCAAGGACAATTCCAGGAATATCAATTTAAATATAACTGTGTTTGTACACGTTTAACATGAATCTTTCGCTCGTAATATTCAGCATTTATGGTTCGTCATATTTATGTCATAGCCGCGAAAATGTTTAATAGCGTAGAGACAGTATAACTCTTTACCTTTGAAGCTAGACAAGCTCAGGCGTCAACACTGATATTCCTTTCAATGATCTTGCCCGTAGGGACTTCCTGTCTTTTGAGTCTGTGTTACAAAGGGTAAAGTTTAATGGTATTTGTCTCTTTTGCTGCGTAGAATTCAGTTCCTTCCATTTAGTAAATTATTCAGTACTGCTGTTCGTTAGAAAGGTTTAGTCTCCATCTTTACACCATTCCGGTTTGAACACGGCTTGAATGTAGACCGGACAGACACTCGGTAAGCATGGTGCTTCTGTCTTCAGGACCAAATTCCTGTGGCCTATATTCGCTCGTTTCTGGGACCATAGTCACAATAACCCTTTGTCACTGTTCCTATGAACAATGTGGAGATGCATTCCATGTACTATATTGAACAGGCGATGTAATTAGAATTATATGATCGCTCTGACAATATAAACCTTGGTCGAGGGGTGTGCGACCACGGAAAAGCTAGTCGCGACTACATGTTCGAAAGTGGCATCCCAGGAAATACCTGGTGGCCTTCGACCATGTAATACTAAGGGTACATTATTCTTGATCAGGTCAAATTATAGAGACTAACGGTATCGGAAAGTGGAATTATAACTCTCTGATGGCTTCTGTCTTGCAAGAATCTGACCCGTGTTTAATATGTATTGTTCATTTTAAGCCTCCTTTGATTTGCTTATAGTAAATTGGGGAAAATATCGATAGAGTGCAAGTTCTTAATATTCAGAAATCTAATCCATTGCATGGAAGATACTTGCTCATTGGAGAGGCTTGTTGATTATTTTGTTTGTAATTTAATTAGATTCGCTGACCAAACGCCTATTCCCCACCTTGTTATAACATACATGTTGCAGTTCAAAATGACCATGTATAGACGAGCCAAGAACCAGAATTCCCCCATTTTCAGATTGCAATTGTCCTGAAACCTGATGACGTAAAAAAAATAAACATGACAATAAAATCCCACATCTATCCCTTGAGGCAATGCAAGCCCCAACATCCATGCCAATTAAATGACTGGTGAAGATCGTTATACAACTCAAATAGCCTGTCATCTCCCTCGTGTAACGTAACATCAACTTAATTGGCAGCGCGAGGTCCCTGGACTGCCACAATTTGGTATATTGGGTTACATAAAGGACTTCACGCCTTGCGGCACATGTGCGTTGACAGTTTAATTAGATTCGTGTTATATAAGCGATGCTAGGTTGCTGAATAAGTGATCACCTGTCATGCAGATGAATGAATGCACAATTTATCACGTGATTGAAAAACATTGACGTTTTGCGCCGTTTGATACGGAGCCGTAAAAGGGACATGGAATTTTTGGAAAAAAATCCACCAATGAAACAGCGTTTGAATATGCAGTATCAAGGGCAGATCTACGGGGGGTGGGGGTCAGGGGGTTCCGGACACCCCCCGCCCCCCTATGAAACTTGAGAGAGAGATCAGCGAACCCTGGGATTTCACGTAGAAATAATGTCTTAAAATTATATGTAAAATAAACGAATGTGGATTATTTAATCAGAGTATCTGTATTTACCTGTACCCCACATCTCAGGAATCCGGAGCTGTGGGATGGGGAGAGGGAGACAATCTGGCTCGTGTTACTCTCGTATGTCGCAGATGGTGGTCTACACGTCTCTTAAACTGGTTGATACTGTCACAGTCAATGGCAGATTGAGGCAACGCATTCCAGCTGTTGACTACTCTCTGAGAGAAGAATATTTTTTCTAATATTAAGCCTTGAGCGACCCACTCTCAGTTTCAAAAATGACCTTGTGTTTGGGTAATTTCACTATAAGCAAACCAGGTGTCAGGTGTAACTTTTTCGTACATGTAGGCTTTCATAATCTTGAATACCTCAATAATGTCACTGCGCAGTCTCCTTTGATATATTAAACAGACATCTATTTATGTGGTTTGTGAGCGTACTATATTTCGATGTTTAATATGCAAACATCATGGCTGCGAGCGCACCTCGTGTGATGTGTTATAGTCTTGATTTGTATATGTTTTACCAGAATGTCTGCATTTCACAATTTTTTGCTTGGCTCTTTAGGAGCGGACTACAGCTACCTATACAATTATCTATATGTCTGGCCCATATTTAGTTCTTTGAAGTGGGCCGCCATACCACCAGAGCCAACGCTAAAAGCTCTTTAATTATCTGTCATGGAGGGTGGCGAGCAAAACAATTTTGGCAATATTATCGGACACAGAGAAGCCATGTGAATTGGCAGTTTTAGGCATAGAGTCATATGGCTGCCTTTTATTCGGAAATACTTTCAAATAAGAGACATGCAGTATATATATGATTGGCGAGTATGTAAGAGGTGGGACTAAAAAGCAACCACATGACTCCCTCGGCACCTCACATTCCGACTAGAATACTCAGGATTCTAGGACGTACCCTTGGTATCTCAGCCGCCCCTTTATTGCAGAAGTTCATGCGGAAACTATGAAGTAACCACACGACCCCTAGCACCGGCTTAGGTAAAATTAGATAAGCTATCCGGGCAGTTTGATGACAGACCAACTCATCTGATTTTATTGAATGAACATCGAGGTCGTCTGATGGAGTAATCTCCTCAATATAGGGTAGATTCAGATGTATATTATATGCTCGGAAGAAACGTTAGAGAAATCTAATCTATGCATGGAAGATGCTTGCTCAATGGAGAAGCTTGTTCATTTTGTCTTTGGATTGTCAAGATATTGAAGCAAAGCTGCCCACACAAGTGTCCACCACTACACATACATTAGAACTCATTGTATACTTCCTCCGTTCGTTTACTGTGAGCATCAAATCCTGACACAGACTATCTAACAAGATATGGGCTTTGACGGTTTTATCCGACGAATATAATATACGATAATCACTCCCTGAAAATCTCATTCAGGAATCACCACGTGTCTATGTAGTCTTACGTCACTCTTGTTGGATGTTCATCCACTCCGTGGATGTCTCACGTGCCCACTCTTTAATACTTCAGCGTCATTTAGTTCTGCGTTAACTGGTAACTCATATTCTGTAAAGTCGTATGTTGATCTTAGTTGTTCTACTACAAATTGTATTTATTTAGTTTCCTGTAAGAAGTGTGGTCAACAGTATGTTGGCAAGACCACCCAAAGACTCCATCTAAGGGTGAATGGTCACAGAAAATCCGTTAGGAAAAAGCAATTGCTTATAGGTAAGCATTTTTCTGGACCCGACCATGGCTGGGACAACTTTAGTATTCAGATCATAGACGTCGTCTGTCCACCTACCAAGGATTCCCCCTTTGGATTTGAGAGAAAAATCCGAGAGTTTGAACTATTCTGGATGCTAGAACTTGGGTCAGTGTTTCCGTATGGTTTAAATGATAATGTCAGTGGGTTCGGCAATGTTACAAACCGCCGTTCAAATATATCCAATATTACTCAGCTATGTAAACCCCATCAACGGAGACATCACAGCCATGGTTGGAGAAAGTTTAATAGTGCGATGATTCACGATCATATCACTTTAAATTACTTAGTGGGTTTAACTAACACACCCAATAGTACACATAGCTTACGTACAGTTCTGTATGCGTTACCTCTGAGAGCTTTAAATCATATAGCCAGAGATATACAACAATCTGCGTCCTCAGGAAATATATCACCCAAAAGCCCTAAAGTATGTCAAGATATAGCGTATTTTCGATTGTATCGTCCAGTGAACATAATCGAAACATCCCAAGATCGGCTTTTCTTGAAACTCAATTACTTAGATAAAGGACTGGACATTATTAATTTACCTCGAATCCTGAATGATCCAGAGGTACGCAATACTGTACTAAACTATTTTAAGTTCACAGAACCTCCTTGCATTTCATATAAATATACTAAATCTATAACCATCAAAATATTCAATTACTCTAATGCTGTCAAGGAGTTTGACTGGAACTTATACACGGTGGAGGGCTATAGTTGTGATTGTGAATCGTCGAACTTTATCTATACACCATGCAAACATGTTGTGACTGGTGACCTTGATGTGGTGAGTGATAAGGACCTAAGATTACTCCTGATGAAGGGACCTAAATATAGAGAGCCGAGAAATATAAATCTGAAGGCCGACCAGAAGATAGTCCTGTCTGCTTTGGAACAGTACGTTATTCATTGGTCTAAGCAAGAAAAAGTTGAACCTACAGTACTCGATGATTGGCTGGCCCTCACCAAGAGCAAGGTCGTTGAAACAATCCGCCATATTAACAGAAGTACCCTTCCCCAAGCAAAACAAGTACGGAGAAGCCCCAATTCGCAAGAAGCTCTAGCAAATCTCCAGACTAAATTCGTCATAATCCCAGCAGACAAAGCTCCAAATAATATAAATGTAAATATTACTATTACCAGGTGCTGGTTGAAGAATTGAGTGTAAACATATCGTCATCAAATACGTCTACTTACTCTCAAACTGCATTTACTCTGAAAGATTTATTTAACAATCACAAAACGTTTCTCAAGGAAAGGGGTATTTGTCTTCCAACCAAACATAACGATATACCAAAAGTATACTGGACTCCCAAAATGCATAAATCACCATACAAAGCTAGATTCATAGCTGGTTCTAGAAGCTGCACCACCAAGCTTCTTTCAACCCTGTTGACGAGGGCCCTTCAGGAGGTAGAAGCATTTTGGGAAAGGTATTGCGCCACTATTTCTAAAAACTCTGGCGTTGAATGTATGTGGATATTGAAAAACTCAAAATGTCTTACAGAAGAACTTGATGCTAAACGTCACATACCGTACAGACATGTATCCACGTGGGATTTCTCGACTCTCTATACCACAATCCCTCATCAGGACCTTATTGACCGTCTAAGTTCATTAATAGTATCTGTGTTCCAGAAAACTGATCGTAGATATATTAATGTCGGAAGCCATAAAGCATTCTTTAGCTCTACTACATACAAGAGATATCATTCATGGGATGTTTCTTTGTTTATAGAGTTGCTTGAATTTCTCATTAAAAATATCTATGTGAAATTTGGCAACACAATATATCAACAGCATATAGGTATTCCAATGGGTACTAATTGTGCACCCCTATTGACTGACCTATATCTGTTCTCTTATGAATATGACTATATGCAGGCGCTTTCAAAACCGATCCATTCAAAGCCCGTTCCTTCTCATTCACCAAACGCTATATAGACGATCTTCTCGCTGTGGATAATCGCTATATAAATGACGCAGTGAAGGATATATATCCACCTTCACTGGATTTGAAGGAAACTACAGATAACCCTACAGGTACATCGTATTTAGACCTATATCTCTATAAAAATGAAGCGGGCCTTCTCTCTCATCGACTGTATGACAAAAGAGATGATTACAATTTCGACATCGTAAACTATCCCTTTCTGGACAGTAATATTCCAGTGGGACCTGCATATGGCGTATACATATCACGCCTAGTAGCATTTGCTAGATCCTGTGCTAAATGTGACGATTTTAATCAACGTCACAAAACATTGTTGCAGAAACTTATAAAACACGGCTACACCACCAAGCGCCTCCACTCAAAGTTTATCAAATTTGGCAATACATATCGCATGCTGATAGCAAAATACGAGCGTAGCGTGGAAGATCTATGGCGTTACGTTTCGTAACTTGTGTCTAATCCCGCTTAACCCGGGGCTAGGGGCCGTATGAACCCATGTACTTCAAGATCCTCATGGTACTCATATGAACAGACACAATCAAAGCGTGACTGAGATACATCATTTTCTTTAGATGACGACTTTACAACGAATATTATGGATTAAGAATACTGATCAGCGATACGGATTTGATATTTTGGAACATCATGAGGTCTTGCCGGCATCATTGAAAACTGTTGACCGCTTCTCTCTTGCAGGAAACAAGCCTATGTTTATGTATACTATGGTTGTCCTTTTTGAATTTGGTGCTAATACTGTTATATGGAATATGGAATAGGTCTTTGGATTATGGACGCGGATATTCTCTAATGGACGACGGCTGAATTATGAATGACGGACCAGACGCTTGTAATTGAATTGAACTGGAACAAGCTCGAAATCACAGTCTATCATACAATGCCAGACACTTTATGTAAGAGCTGATCATTTGAAATATCACTTAATTAATCATGAAGAAAATTGCACAATTCTAGAGGCAAAGGATCAGGAGAAAATTCAAAATGGCGGCGACGAGGAATCCTCAGAACGTCGTATTTTCGGTATTTTCTACCCATTATTCTGTATAGTATGATATAAATGCAATTTATTTTGCCCAAATTAATTATTCTCTATCATACAATTTTATTTTTGAGAGAAAAATCAAAAAAAATCGGACATATCGGCCCGGAAATGAGCTTCCGACAAATAACGTCACTGTGACGTCATCGTGGCGGCCATCTTGGATGGTTTACACTTTCTTGTGGAGAGTGTCCCATATGTATAGCATATCTGATTGCATATCTAAAACATCACAACAACCAAAAATGATTCCTGTGAAGGTTTGTATCTCAGCCACGCTTTTATTGTGGGTGTTCATGTCGACATCTTGAATGCTATGGCCAGACAGCCCCTAGCACCGGCTTAAGCGGGATTATCCAAGCCCTATGGAGTCCTCTGATGGAAAGTGATGAACTATGTGACCGTTAGACAGAAGAAACGGCTCACACGGGGAAAATATTAGTAGAGTGCAAGTTCTTATTCAGAACACAAGTCCGTGAGACCCGACGCCGACCAAGCACTTCATTCTTCACCATGTTGACCACAGTCGCAAACTACCATGCCAATGATTTGTACAGAGGACAAAGTCTCGGGGGCGAAACGCCCACCAGCAGAATCTCAACATATACAAATAACAAATAAGCGCAACATATAAAGGGGGTGGAAAATTACAACACATATAAGGGAAGTGGGAAGAGGTGCCGACATATTGACTGCGTCACATGACTTCACAGAATACTCTTCTGGTTAACCTATTCTAAAGCATATACCAAGAATCTAACGATTCGTGATATGTGTTGTATCTCAGGTACGCTTTTATTGTACCTGTTCATGTGGCAACTTCGATGATATGACCACACGGCCCCTAGCACCGGCATAAGCGGTATTAGATACAAATCTAGAGAGCTATGATGGAAATGCTCTGACAACTCGTATACTGGTAATTGGTGAGCTGTTTCGCTGTGACAACTCGTACATTGGAGATTGGTGAGCTGAAAGGTAGAGCCTGGATGAAGTTTTATCACTCAAGCGTCGAATTCGAAATTCAGTGGTCAACGTTGTCCGCGAGGAATTTCCGTGGTCAGATTTACACGTCATTATACTAGCACCAAAGTTAAAACAGATGAGAAATAAGATATATGTGATGAAATTTACGTAGAAAAATTCCTTCGCGTGTGGCAGATATAAAGCCGAAAATCCGTGAAAATTGACGGACAAGTTTCAATTTTTGATTTTGAAATTTCGAAAACGAAAAACGGAATTTAACTGTAGATGGTTACACGGACCTAGAAAGCTCTTTCTGGCGTGCTAGTCTATAGTATAAAATACTATATTTTTTAACAGTCTTTTTTGACTCGGCGTGAGAGAAGTATATTGAAAAGTCGGTCGTTTCTTTCAAATCCAGTGAAGATGGATGCATATTAACCTTCATGGCATGACCTATATGTCGCTACTTTAAAGCAAGAAGGTCGTCTATATAGCGTTTGACGAATGAGAAGGAAGGAGCTTTTTCATAATTGCTGCATACAGTCTTAAGAGACGATTGTTATAATGCAATATCAAGGTCCTGCAGTATTCAAGTACATGTAGTTGTATTTGGATGTAAAACCCCAAATCAAAATCAAGGACGCTACCCATGCATGGAATATTTAAAAATACCCAACATCAATATTGATTTTCACTTTGATACAGCCCCGAGGAAAAGGATGTGTTCGCTTTAGATGGATATTTTTCCCTTCAGCGTCGCTCTCTGCCGCTCTATTGTCTCACTTCGAGCCGGCCGGTAAATTGTGACGTAATGCTCAGGTATTCCCCAACTCTTTGTCAGACAGGCGAGGCGAGTCTAATGGGAATTTCTGGTTCATATTCTCATACAGTTGTCATTAGTATTTTCATAAACGACCCAGATATTTACGAACAATAATCAGTTATATTAATATATAAACCGACTCGAAAACTGAAAAATCACTGCCAAAAGTTCAGCGAACAATAATTAAGGAAGTAACTGCAAAAAAACCCCCAACATATTGGCACATGCATAATCCCTTGGGGAAAGCAAGCGTCACCACTTGTTGAGGGTCATTTCCTTAATAAAGGCCTTGATGTAAGACAAGTTTAACCTTATAACTTTTTAATTCATAGAGACAACTTTCCGCTGCCCTTTAACGAAATACTCTCATGTAAAAATTACATATGTGTAACAATTAATTTTTTGCTCTGCTGGATCGTCAGAATATTCAAATACTGAACAAGTGGTCTGACTGTGTGAGTGCAGTTGTTTGTGTGCAATTCTATTCACGAATTATAATAAAATATTGGATTATGTACGTTAGGGGTTCGCTGTCTTTATTTCGCGTCAATATTGTACCTTAAGTCCAAAATAAAGATAGGACAAAAAGGAAAAAATAATTTATTTTTTTTCAGCGATTTGGGGATTCGAACCAAAGTGTTGGTTTTCTTTTAATTTGTAGCCCGACACTCTAACCATTCGGCCAAGCAGCAGTTAGAACTATTGACGTGAGGAATCATGTGCCGAATGGCGGTGAACTACACCCTTTCAGAGCATTACAAGCGTTTTGACATATTTCAATATTATGAAAATATGACACCTTTAACCAAAACGATTTTTCAGTATCATTTTGGATGAAACCCACCGCATTTCGATAAGTAAGACTCGTTTTGGTTAAAGGTGTCATATTTTATATATGAAGGGAATTCCCTTCAAGAATATCACCAAAAATTGCAAAAACAAAGAAATGCTTATTTTCCAATACTCGTAATATTTCCTTGACAAATCTCTTCTCGGTGAAAATTGAGAGCATGAAAATTCAGTATTTTCTCTCTCAAGCTAATAACTTCTGAAGTAAACGAGAGGAAGTTATATTTTCGGTTCATAAACGAAACACACTAAGGAAGAAAATACGGTCAAACCGAACACCTCCTTTACTACAAACACCAGGTGTATATAAGTGATCTTGGGCACTTACCGTAAACACATGCAGCTCTTGCCAATAGCTGCGCTACACAGAACTATCAATAAAACCAGCTAATAAAACTATCCAGTCTCCTCCCAAATTTGTCGTATCGTTTTGTCACAATAGAATTGCATGAATTATGAAAATCTGCTCGCAAAAACTGGTAGAAGACATTGACGCAGACGATCCACTTTTGAGCATATTACTGCAGATAGTTTCTTGCTACCATGAAGACCCGGCATATTTCGAAATGAGCTGCCTTCACAAATTCACTTCCTTGAAGACTAAACTCTGTTCCAGGTGTGTTTCCCCAAACAGACTCATCCACAACTTGGAGAAAATCTTCACATGTATCCATACATCTGCTATCGGCTGAAACATGCCAGCTGAAATGTTCTGAAACTTTAAACCCATTATTGGCGATCCAGACATCAGTACTTTGAGTACTTTCATTTGGTGATGCTTAGACATATGTTTCAGAAAAATGCATAGAATCGCGTTGAATCAACATGCTGAATTTTTGCGTAATTTTTGAAGAAATATGGCGAAAACAACACTTTTCTGGTACCCCCACATGGCCGCCATTTTATTTTTTTCCATGATCCCCATGATATTGACCCCAATATGATAATCGAAAAAGTCACGGAGTTTCAGCTCTCGATTTTTTGTCGTTCCGGAGATACAAGCAAAAACAGGGTGGGGGGCGGAAAGTGCTCCCCCCCCCAAGGCCAGGTAGGGTTAAGGAATCGGCCTGTTTCGGCGGCTTGAGGGGAGAATGCGTTGAAATCCTGGCCGTGTTGAACAACGATTGACTTAATGAAAAAAAAAGAAATAAAAAAATTGCAAACTCTGTAGAAATGTAGCATTTTGAAGCAGATAGGAATGGGACGATGGCAGCCCTACAGCTCAGATATAAATAGTATCAAATTTGCTAAAACGAGGTTCCTGTTCTCCCAGCAGTATGGCTGCAACGGAATCAGTCAGAGAACTCCCGCTTTCAATGGCAGTTAACGCTGCATGACCGCAAGCCAAACGGGTGCATTCAGTCGGCTATGATTGACACAGAAAATCTTTATCTACATACCAATTCGATGGGAAGTGTATCCGTACATCTTGAAGAATAAGCAAGTTAGATACTGAACTAGTTGAAAAGAGCAGATATTCTAACACCTTTTCTCAGCTGTAGCTGGCATTTTGCGGTATACAATCTGATACTCAGGTAAATACAGTACAGTACACAATAAGTCACTGATGGACTTCTCTATTAACAGGAGTGTCAGCGAGAAAGATAAAAGTATTGCAGTTGGCACATCATCGTTTGTGGCATCCTTACTCGGTAAGTATCTAAGTCTAGTATCTAAGTATTATAGGATGAAAAATATGAACGACCCGAATTACTGATCGCTCGTTTGGCAAAGGTAGCCCACAATTTGTCATATTTTAGTTCGGACGAACATTGTATTTAATTTAGACACAGGATTTCAAAACCCACTATCCCACTCTCTCTCGCTGACTCACAAAGTACGACACGAGAGCTACATGGACCCGTTACAGCGACATAATGAAGTTTTATAGAAGCAATTGCATCATGGGATGTCTACATGTACCAACACAGCCAGCAAAAAGGTGATAACTATCACCCTGAAGAGGTGATGAGTTAGAGCCATCACCCTTTTTTATTATCACCTTTAAAACTGATGGCCATCATCTCTGAAGAGTGTTGAGCAATGATTGTAAATTTAGGTCATCGCCTTTTAAGGGTGATGAGGCAGCCTCGTCACTCTTAAAAGGTGTTAGCCGTCATCTTTTAAAGGTGCTGGCTCTAACTCATCACATTTTAGAGGTGATGGTCAGGTCTGATCACCAGTGAAGTTTCAGCTCTTTTGTTCTCATCGTGCTACCACAACCTGTAACCATATCGGTAATCTATATGCGGTAAGACTGACCCTGGGATCGTGTGTATCCATTTTTAGCCCAAATCGCTTTTTGTCCATGGTCCGTCGTACGTCCGTCGTCCGTCCGTCGTCCGTCCGTAAACAATTCTTGTTATCGCGATTTCTCAGGAACTACTGCATGGATCTTTCTCAAAGGACGAGTTGCGGTAAGATAGCGGGCGGTACTACCCTGACCTTCTATTGTCAAGCCGCTATTATGTGGAAGCTTTATGACGCTGTGCGAAACAGCGGAATCCCCATGTCTAAAAAATAAATGACAACGGTTTGAGGTGAGGCCACTCCAAACGAATTCATGTGGGTACTGTACTTACTGTGGGTCCGGGGGGCGTACCCTTGGGTGTTGCCTGTTCACGGTTTCCACGAGTAGATTTGTAAAGCCGCCCTCTACATCGTGGACAAATCGATCCCAGTATGGCTATATCATGCGCACATTCACCCTGAGCCCAATCAAATTGTTAAACAGAAAATTCTCTTGTTTGGTCTGACGGTAGAAGTCTGACACTCTTCGCATTTCACCTTTGTGGCACCCATGCTGATAACAGTCGATCACTCAAAAATTATATAAATCGGCTTCTCTGAAGCTTTCAACACAATAGATTTGAGCGAAAATTGACAAATAAAAACGTTTTTGGTTGACTTGAAGGTAGAACAGTTATCCAACGATAGGCATACATGTACACTGTAACACTGCCCGCATGTGCGCGAGTATTTTTGTCAAATTACATCTATAATCTATAATTTTAATTGTCATTGAAGACATAGTAAAGTTCTATTATGCTTCACAATTCGAAGAAAAAAATCGCAAGCGTTTATGGACCCGAAAAAAATATTCATGTTAGCGACAGGATTCGAACTCACAAAAACTCTACCGTGAGTCACCGAAGCGTACGAACTTTTTTTTTTTTTTTCTTCTTTTGAACTTACCACACGGCCACTGGTGTAATCGCTGATTTCAATGACATATTTGAAATTACAACACTTTGTGCCAGGTTGTAAAAAACAACGAATTGATTTTTCAATTTTTATCAAAAAGCACTTCTTGAACCCCCAAAAAATTAACACAAGTGGAGCATGATTATATAATAACGAAATTAATATCAGAATGAATTTGGTTTGCGAGGTGTTTTTTCCGAAATTTAGGAAAATACTATGGGAATTCCCCCCAAAAAATGAAAAAACGCACATTTGGACGTTTTTACATCGGATTAACATGCACATCATGCATAATTTGGGGTCGAGTTTTGTCGTGTTTTACCAGCTATTGTTTTACTTTGAAATATTAAAAGTTGGCTGTTTTACTGCTAAAATGAAAATTCTGTTTCTTAGTGCTACACCTATAGGACAGAAATCCATCTTACTGCAACTCGTCCTTTGGTACACAGGTTCCCCTTGGGGTCTAGTTGTGCAAAATACCTTTTCTGGTTCGATTCGAAAATCCAATATGGCCACAAGGCGGCCATCTTGGATTTCCCCATGAAACCTTGTTATCGCGATTTCTCAGGAACTGCTGCATGGATCTTTCTCAAATTTGGTACACAGGTTTCCCTTGGAGTCTAGTTGTGCAAGATACCTTCTCTGGTCCGATTCGAAAATCCAATATGGCCACAAGGCGGCCATCTTGGATTTCCCCATGAAACCTTGTTATCGCGATTTCTCAGGAACTACTACATGGATCTTTGTCAAATTTGGTACACAGGTTCACTTGTGGTCTACTTGTGCAAGATACCTTTCCTGGTCCGATTCCAAAATCCAATATGGCCACCAGGGGGCCATCTTGGATTTCCCCATGAAACTTTGTTATTGCGATTTCTCAGGAACTACAGCATGGATCTTTCTCAAATTTGGTACACAGGTTCCCCTTGGTTTCTAGTTGTGCAAGAGTGGCCCTCCACAGTTTCGTAGTAATGGCCCCTCTCTAATTTCATAATACGATAGACTGCCCTTGTTCTGCTACATCATAATTCTTCTTGTCTTCTTAATAGCTTATATCTATAATGCCATCCTATTCAGCATTATCAACGCTGCAAACGAGTACGTACAAATCGAGTGCTGGCTTCGTCTACACGCTGATCGGGATCATGGAGTAAAGTTTGTCCTGCCTCAGTTATGCCCCTTGGGTGTGCCTAAAAATCGGGACTCATTTACGGGAAGAAAATCTGACAAAAAACGGGCAGGTTGACACCCACTTTTGTTTGCCTTTTAAGTTGAGACCGGACCAGGGAACGTGAGTAAGAAGTTTAATTGAAATCGCTCTTACAGATTTTTCTGGAAATTGAGCCGAATTTGACCATTTTTCGACATTTTTAAGGGGTTTTCTAGGAAAAATGAAGCAAGCATGGAGGAGAATGTTCGAGTTAAATTTTTCTATAACATAGCAATGTTATATCTTAAAATAATAGTTTCATCATGCTCTTTCAGAAAATATATACATATAAGTGATTTGGGTTGAAAGTTTTGCGACAACTGGTGGCCGAAAAACGGACCCATAGTCTATTCCATGCCGAATAAAAGAATCTCCGGAGTGCACCCAAGATACCTTTTCTGATCCGATTCGAAATTCCAATATGGCCACCAGGCGGCCATTTTGAATTTCCCCATGAAATTTTGTTATCGTGAATTCTCAGGAACTACTACATGGATCTTTGTCAAATTTGATACACAGGTTTACTTGTGGTCTACTTGTGCAAGATACCTTTCCTGGTCCGATTCCAAAATCCAATATGGCCACCAGGGGGCCATCTTGGATTTCCCCATGAAACTTTGTTATTGCGATTTCTCAGGAACTACAGCATGGATCTTTCTCAAATTTGGTACACAGGTTCCCCTTGGTTTTTAGTTCTGCAAGATACTTTTTCTGGTCCGAATCGAAAATCCAGTATGGCCACCAGGCGGCCATCTTGAATTTCCCCATGAAACTTTATCGTGATTTCTCCAGAAGTACTGTGTGGATCTTTCTCAAATTTGGTACACAGGTTCCCCTTGGGATCTAGTTGTGCAAGATACCATTTTCGGTCCGATTCGAAAATGCAATATGCCCACCAGGTGGCCATTATGGATTTTTCCATGAAATTTTGTTATCGTGCTTTCTCAGGAAGTACTGCATGGATATTTCCCTAATTTGGTACACAGGTTCCCCTTGTGGTCCAGTTGCGCAAGATACCTTTTTTGGTCCGATTCGAAAATCCAGTATGGCCACCACGTGGCCAACTTGAATTTCCCCTTGAAACATTGTTATCGTGAATTCTCAGGAAATACTTCATGGATCTTTCTGAAATTTGGTACACATGCCCCACATGGGGTCTAGTTGTGCAAGATAAATTTTTGGTTACGCTTCAAATTAATACGGTATTTCAGAGTTGTGACGTCGCATCACAAGAGTAGGCGGATCAAACGGTGGGGCATATTCTATATATTGACTGTAGAAAATATCCATACCTTCACCTTCTATATCAAGGAGTTCAAATGATTCCGAACTGAAATGTATTTCTTCAAATTTGAAAACAGTTTACTTTAGTCCATGCCATTGCAAGTGAACTGCCCCACCGTTTCGTCTGCCGACGGGTCGGCTACATGAAGGGACGTCACTCTTGTGACACAACGTCACAACTCGAAAACTGTGGACTACTGCGTGTTTCGATCCAAGAGAGATAATCAGGATTCAGACACTTTCAAAGTTTCAACATTACTGCACAGACCGGATCCTTCAGTATTAAATTTTGTACCATCTTACTATTTTCGAGCATGGTATCTTAACCCTATCTGGCCTGGGCTTTTTGGGACCTGTCCAGGCCTGGGGGGGGGGAGGCGAAATGGACCCCATAATTATTTTTCTTACCCCTTGGGTCAAGCTCTACCAGAAAATGTAAAAAAATCCAAGATGGTCGCTCTGATGACGTCACAGTGACGTCATTTTCAAAAACGGCGTTCTTGGTCGATTTTTTGGTCAGATTTTCCGAATTTTCTATTTATGCAATTTCTCCGCAAAAACTGCACGATAAATTAATCAATATTAATGTGATGTGAAATAAAATAGTTTTGGCCCACTTTTCATCGCAGAAAAGCAGAATTTTGAAGACATATGCCAAAACATCACTTTTCTGGTACCCCACGTGCCCGCCATCCTGAATTTACCCATGATCCTCTGCTCGGTGGGTTATGCAAATATGCTCAAAATGACCCCAATATGATAAACTATAAATTACAAGCGTCTGGTCCGTCATTCATAATTCAGCCGTGGTGCATTAGAGAATATCCGAGTCCATAATCCAAAGACCTATTCCACATTCCATATAACAGTATTAGCACCAAATTCAAAAAGACAATCATAGTATACATAAACATAGGCTTGTTTCCTGCAAGAGAGAAGCGGTCAACAGTTTTCAATGATGCCGGCAAAACATCATGATGTTCCAAAAATATCAAATCCGTATCGCTGATCAGTATTCTTAATCCATAATATTCGTTGTAAAGTCGTTATCTAAAGAATGATGTATCTCAGTCACGCTTTGATTGTGACTGTTCATATGAGTACCATGAGGATCTTGAAGTACATGGGTTCATACGGCCCCTAGCCCCGGGTTAAGCGGAATTAGACACAAGTTACGAAACGTAACGCCATAGATCTTGCACGCTACGCTCGTATTTTGCTATCAGCATGCGATATGTATCGCCAAATTTGAGAAACTTTGAGTGGAGGCGCTTGGTGGTGTAGCCCTGTTTTATAAGTTTCTGCAACAATGTTTTGTGACGTTGATTAAAATCGTCACATTTAACACAGGATCTAGCAAATGCTACTAGGCGTGATATGTATACGCCATATGCAGGTCCCACTGGAATATTACTGTCCAGAAAGGGATAGTTTACGATGTCGAAATTGTAATCATCTCTTTTGTCATACAGTCGACGAGAGAGAAGGCCCGCTTCATTTTTATAGAGATATAGGTCTAAATATGATGTGCCTGTAGGGTTATCTGTAGTTTCCTTCAAATCCAGTGAAGGTGGATATATATCCTTCACTGCGTCATTTATATAGCGATTATCCACAGCGAGAAGATCGTCTATATAGCGTTTGGTGAATGAGAAGAAACGGGCTTTGAATGGATCGGTTTTTGAAAGCGCCTGCATATAGTCATATTCATAAGAGAACAGATACAGGTCAGCCAACAGGGGTGCACAATTAGTACCCATTGGAATACCTATATGCTGCTGATATATTGTGTTGCCAAATTTCACATAGATATTATTAATGAGAAATTCAAGCAACTCTATAAACAAAGAAACATCCCATGAATGATATCTCTTGTATGTAGTAGAGCTAAAGAATGCTTTATGGCATCCGACATTAATAAATCTACGATCAGTTTTCTTGAACACAGATATTATTAATGAACTTAGACGGTCAATAAGGTCCTGATGAGGGATTGTAGTATAGAGAGTCGAGAAATCCCATGTGGATACATGTCTATACGGTATGTGATCTTTAGCATCAAGTTCTTCCGTAAGACATTTTGAGTTTTTCAATATCCATATACATTCAACGCCAGAGTTTTTAGAAATAGTGGCGCAATACCTTTCCCAAAATGTTTTTACCACCTGAAGGGCCCTCGTCAACAGGGTTGAAAGAAGCTTGGTGGTGCAGCTTCCAGAACCAGCTATGAATCTAGCTTTGTATGGTTGGAATACAAATACCTCTTTCCTTGAGAAACGTTTTGTGATTGTTAAATAAATCTTCCAGAGTAAATGCAGTTTGAAAGTAAATAGACGTATTTGATGACGATATGTTTACACTCAATTCTTCAACCAGCATCTGGTAATAGTAATATTTACATATGAATATTATATTATTTGGAGCTTTGTCTGCTGGGACTATGACGAATTTACTCGAACTTCTTGCGAATTGGGGCTTCTCAGTACTTGTTTTGCTTGGGGAAGGGTACTTCTGCCAATATGGCGGACTGTTTCAACGACCTTGCTCTTGGTAAGGTCCAGCCAATCAGCGAGGGCTGTAGGTTCAACTTTTTCTCGCTTAGGCCAATCAGTAACATACTGTTCCAAAGCAGACAGGACTACCTTCTGGTCGGCCTTCAGATTGATATTTCTCGGCTCTCTATATTTAGGTCCCTTCATCAGGAGTAATCTTAGGTCCTTATCACTCACCACATCAAGATCACCAGTCACAGCATGTTTGCATGGTGTATAGATAAAGTTCGACGATTCACAATCAGAACTATAGCCCCGCAACGTGTATAAGTTCCAGTCAAACTCCTTGACAGCATTAGAGTAATTGAATATTTTGGTGGCTATAGATTTAGTATACTTATATGAAATGCAAGGAGGTGTGACCATTCACCCTAAGATGGAGTCTTTGGGTGGTTTTGCCAACATACTGTTGACCACATTTTTTACAGGAAACTAAATAAATACAGTTTGTAGTAGAACAACTAAGATCAACATACGAGTTTACAGAATATGAGTTACCAGTTAACGCGGAACTAAATGACGCTGAAGTATTAAAGAATGGGCACGTGAGACATCCACGGTGTCCACATATAGAAATCTTGAAATTATTACATGTAGAATTCGGTGCTAAACATTCATCAAGCGCAATGTTACAAGGTTTGATGTCGTGACCTTGCTTTGCGGTCACGGAGTTCCAGCTCTCCGAAGATAATGCAGAAAGTTTGGTAGGGCGGGGGGGGGCATTGTAGGGGGCATAATGCCCCCAGGCCAAGTAGGGTTAAAAGAGATAACTCAAACTAGCCCTAGCCCAGTAAACAGAACAGAAATAGCATTCGTTCTTCATTATAAAATCTTAAGTATGTTTCATAGCTCATGCGAAAATGTCAAAGAGGTTTGTCTTCGCTTCCAGTACCCAATGATGACACGTGCGAAAAAAAAAATACTACAAAACGAAGATGAAGCATCCTCTGGACATTCACTTTCAGACTAACTTTGCTCATTTCACTCGTACTATAACAACCGACATCAAGTACAGTTTCTAGAAATCTTGAAACTCTTAAAACTTAGAAAGATAATATCTTGGCGTTTTCCAGAGTCCCTTTTTCGATCTTTTTCGCTCAAATTCGAAATTATGCAAACAAAATTACAAATCATTCGTTTGTTCTCAGTAACAATGGTCAACAAGATCCTCTAGTCATTCGCTTACAATTATCGGACAATGGTGGGCGAAGGGGTGGATCCTTCAGGATCTCTCGTTCAATCTACTTTCGGCAACTATAACGGGAATTCTCCCCGAAAACAGCGCCACGTGATGTCGTCAGCAAATCAGCTAAACTCTACCGACGTAACCCCAAAGTAACCCGCCATTTTCGAGTCATTTGCTGTACTAATTTTTCAAAAGTATAGATCTACAACACCTCTTGGATGATACGGAAGTTATTCATATCTGTATCTCTCGTAAGCCCAGACAATGTACGTTTCAGGAGTGGTATGAAAATCCTGTAATTCATCAGATTTCTCGAGCCTGTTCTCCGCCGGATGAAGACCGAACGTTATACTGTAAAGTATGGGATATCGCTCCGCGATAATGGCGACACACGATTCGCAAGCCATCTTATGGATGGCGAAGTGTACGCAAATGCGTACTGCCACACAAGGTTGAAGAACTTGATTGGTCGATTCAAATTTTCATTTAGCCTGGATTGTGAAGGAAAAACGCCAATCACAGAGTTTCTCAAAAGGTCAGCTGTAAAAACTATATCGCAAAAATTTCCAGTTTGGTTATCAATACAACATTCTCGCAATCAGTATAGCGTCTATTTTCTTGTTTTCAGGATGGATGCTTGGACCTGTGATATTTGGTAGAGTTATAGATTCAACCTGCGAACTGTGGCACACTTCCTGCTCCAAGCGAGGTGCATGTGCGATATACGACATTGCAGACATGAGAGTAAAGCTCCACGGGATAAGTATTGGGGGTAGTTTTATGGGACTCTTGTTATTCATAGCTATCTTGGTAAGGCTACTTCGGACCTCCAAAGGTGAAGAGGAGAACAAGGGAGGTAACCGTGCATCCCAATTATGCAATGAAGAAGAGAAGTCGATGTTACCTAAGGTTGATGAAACTTTAGAACCAGTGAGAATTTCGACCGTATAGGTCTTTGTATAGACACTAGTTCCAATTCAAAAAGTAAATGGAGCAGACGTAACCTGATGTCCTCTGTAAAGATCGAACTAAAGAAAATGAATTGTCCGGACAACATATCGCGAAGAACGATGCCCTCAACGATGGAAAGATTCAATATCATTTCATCACGATCCCAGCTTTCATTTCAGACGTCTGAACATGGTGGCAGCGCAGCCAGAGAACAACGCATACTAATAAACGTGTCGCTGTACGTTATGACTTCATGAAGTTTACGAAATAGATGGATAGTGCTGCCTGATGCATAGAGTTTGACACCTTTTCCAGGCCCAGGCTGTTTGGGGCCTGCCCAGGCCTTTGAAAAGACCATTCACTCCATTCCACTCCATATATTTTTTATTACTTGAGCTGGGCTAAAACTTCCCACAATATATCTTTGGATCCAACTCTACTTTGGAAGTGGAAAAATACAATTGCAAGATGGCCGCCTTCATAGTTACGTCATATTCTAAATACGCATTTTTTCTCGATTTTTCGGTCAGATTTTCCGATTTTTTTAATTTATACTACGTTCTCCAAGGACGTAAATTAGGAAATAATTATCTGAAATTAAATAGTTATTCGGCACTTTCATCCAAAGGAAACCAAAAATCTTAAAGAAGATGAACCGAAACACCACTTTTCTGATATTCCCAAATCGCCGCCATTTTGAATTTACCAATAATTCTGTTATAGGAGGACAGAATAACCTCAATGTAATACGCTATAAAATCACGCAGTGTCAGTTCCTAATGTTTTCTTGTTTCCGAGATACAGTGAAGAAAGTTTGTAGGGGGTGGAAGCATGATACCCTCCATGCTTGGGAGGGTTAACAGTAATCGCGATAAATCTATGAGAACACATGAATCAACAAAATACATAGTAAGGATTCTATAAAATAAGTGACACTGATGGGACACCAATGAGAGCACGCAATGGAAGAAACAGCAATCTGTTCGCTTTGTGATCAAAGCTACATCCAGTATTTTTAATGTGTGTAGCGCATCACCAGATTATCTGGGCATAATCAAAACGATTGTTGTGTATATGATTACAGGTTTGCACGGGATGACACCAAACCAGGAGGAGACAGAGGAAAAATTTATATTTTATCCTTGTAAGAATATTGAATTTTATTGGTTGGAAAACAATGTTTCTCCGTCGTCTCTTTTCGTTATCACTGTTGCAACAACTCGATACGAGTCCAGGCCTCCGTGATTCTAATAATCAGCTGCAATCGTATTCCATTCCCCAAAAGGGAATGGAATTTCAACTGTTGAGAAGCATAATAAATCATATATGCATGTTAAAAACATGCAAATACATGTATTTAAATCAGCAAATATGGTCGATATTTGTATGTAATATAGTACCCCTGTTTAGAACTGCCATTCTCATGGCATCAGATTGTATATTCCCTATTGTCATATATACCTGTTTACCGACGGTTTGGAGGTTACAAACTCTGACGTTGGGAGAATGAGAACTGCTTGTTGGGTGCTGCACTAGACCGTGTCGTGTCAACTTTACCACTACGTCAGCTTGAGTAAATTATTATTTTGGTTAATATCTGAATGTAAATCCACAAGTTTAATGTGAATCAGTGATTTAGTTAACCAGAACTTGGGCACATTATTATCATGAACAATTTTCACTCTATGATAAATGGGTTCACATCAGGGATTACGATGCACCGAACAAGTAAATGTTTGAAATTGTAATGTCATTGTTAACCTGATAAGCAATTTGTAATGATGGCCGAGAGGGGCCATCGAATATCGCGTTATAATTGCGCGATAATATAACAATAACATGATTTTTGAGGGCGTGATACTTTTTTATTGGCCCGACATCAATAATTAGCAGCCCAACATAGTCATTAGCGGCCCAAGGGCCCGAAGGGCCCGAGGGCCGCTAATGACTATGGCGGGCTGCTAATTATTGATGGAGGGCCAATAAAAAAGTATAATGTCCCGAAAAAAATCATGTTATTACAATTATTACCAGTTTCAAAACAAGCTTCAATAAAAACAACAACGAGGATATCATTCTCACTCCACGCGTACAGATCAGAGAGTGACCTCTTCTTGTTGTCGTCTGCTAAAGCATTACATCACCATGGTAAGCGCGAGTCACCGATCTTACGTCACTGTGCCGATATTCGGCTGCAGCTCATTATCGGCCCGCCGCCCGCCGATGTTGTTTTATTTCCGGCGGCGCAGCGCCGCCGGATATCTGAATTCGGTAAACATGGGAGCGGCCATCTTGACATTGAACGAGTAACAGGTGTTTTCTCGAGCCATACTTCACAGACGTGCCGTGGAGTGATCCAACTAGTTTCATATCGTAAAACCACGGGATTGTATCACCCGTTCGTGGCTAACACATTAATATTAATTCTGTTATAATGAATTCATCGAATAAATATCCTTTAGTACTATTTTATTATGGCTGAGAGACAAAATCGATGACCATACATGATCAAGTTATTCAGCTGCACGTCTGCAGCAAAATGTTTGAGATTGAACTGCGAGTTACTAAAAACTCGAAACAGTAAAACACGCGTATCGGATTGATGTGTAGAGAAAGTCTATCTAGGCTTAATTTACAATGACACACATCAATAAAGAAATAGTGGCTTGATGATGGGTCCCATATAATGCCACAGCGCGAACTCTTACATCAGGCTATATGAAGTGACTAATACGTCAACCAGAGAACATTACTTTCAAAGTCCTAGTTGGACATGCGGTTCATGTGCACATTTTGCCAGCAAGCACTTAACTTCCGGCTAACCCCACACTTTCCAGATGGGTCCTTGCGCGAACTACATTAGTCAAACCTTTAATGAAAACAAACAAATCGACGTTTTTTTTAATCATAATGGTGCATCGTTGCACGCGTAATCGGCTTGTAATACGCAGATTATAAGCTACAAACGTTTCCGCCGGCATTGATGCATCTGCATCAATAAGTTTTCTTGTCGGTACTGATATGAGGTTTTATGACACGCCGAAATTAGGGATATCCTACAGAGAACGTCCCGGTAACTGGTAATAATGAGCGATATTGCGAAGTATCGCATTGTAATTGCGCGATAATGAGCGATATCGCAATATCGCAACATCGTTCAATAACGTAATATTTCGCAATATCGCTCATTATTACCAGTTACCGGGACGTTATCTGTAGGATATCCCTAATTTCGGCGTGTCATAAAACCTCATATCAGACCGATAAAACAACATCGGCGGTCGGCGGGCCGATAATGAGCTGCAGCCGAATATCGGCCCGCTACCTGACCTTTGACACAGTGACGTAAGATCGGTGACTCGCGCTTACCATGGTGATGTAATGCTTTAGCAGACGACAACAAGAAGAGATCACTCTCTGATCTGTACGCGCGGAGTGAGAATGATATCCTCGTTGTTGTTTTTATTGAAGCTTGTTTTGAAACTGGTAATAATAGTAATAACATGATTTTTTTCGGGACATTATACTTTTTTATTGGCCCTCCATCAATAATTAGCAGCCCGCCATAGTCATTAGCGGCCCTCGGGCCCTTCGGGCCCTTGGGCCGCTAATGACTATGTTGGGCTGCTAATTATTGATGTCGGGCCAATAAAAAAGTATAACGCCCTCAAAAATCATGTTATTGTTATATTATCGCGCAATTATAACGCGATATTTCGCGATATCGCAACATCGCTCAATATCGCGCAATTATAACGCGATACTTCGCAATATCGCAACATCGCTCAATATCGTTCATTATCGCCCAATTATAACGCGATATTTCGCAATATCGCTCATTATCGCGCAATTATAATGCAATATTTCGCAATATCGCTCATTATCGCGCAATTATAATGCAATATTTCGCAATATCGCTCATTATCGCGCGATTATAACGCGATATTCGATGGCCCCTCTCGGCCATCATAGTTATCTCATATAGTGTAAATTATAACGAAGTATATAGGGTATTTTTACTTTTGACATGTGAGTGATGTTGTCAAATAGACTTCTTCTGACGACCCCATTAACCACTGTATATTATAAGTATATCGATATTAAATCTGAAAATTCATATACCTTTTTCAAGATGTATCATTCATGAACATTTTTATATATAATATGGGCAACCAACAAAAGTGCATTTATCATTTCCAGATCACTGGCTCATTCGGTCAAATTGGCCGGACATTAACACTCACCATTAAATTTGTCTGTTTTGCCGTAGCTAGCAATTGTTGTCTTCAGTAGGCACGGTCCGCTTCATATTAAGATTTCTCACTGGAAATTGTTCATCCCGGAGAAACCGACATGTTGAATTTACTGCATATAGTTAATGAATTTCTGCTTGAACAGCTGTGGTGTTCAGCGACATATACAATGGATAAAAAGTGACGTACAGACAAGCATTATGCAGCGTAAAAGCGCAGCCTACTGTGTTTGAACAGCGAGATGTTTCCTACTTCTGTATCTAGGGGGCTGAAACTGGTTCAGGCTCTAACGGAAAATGAAAAAGAAAAAAAAATCCCACATGGTCGCTCTAATGACGTCATTTTCCCAGAAGGTAGTTTTGGTCGGTCAGAATTTTTTAAAGATGTTCATGTTATTTCGTTGCATGAAACCTGCATGTTAAATTAGCAAATAAATATCTGATGTGAAATAAAATCGTTTTTGCCCAATTTTATCCGCAGAACAGTCAACCATTTGAAGAAGAAAGACGAAAACATAACTTTTTTGGTACCACACATTTGCGACCGCCACTCCATCCGTTGCTCGGTGGTAACGGACGTAGACCCAAAACGACCCTCACGTAACAAGCGACAACGACAAGGTGGCTGGGCTCTTAATTTTGTGTCGTTCAGGACACAGGGTAGGAAGATTCGTATGTCAACAATAAACTCGTGGAAAAAATAAGGAAAACAGCCAGATCTAATATACCATCTTTCATTTTAGGATACAAAAGCAGTCTCGTCTTTCGGAAGCTCATATGTTCATTTTGAAATCAAATGTGCCGGAAGGTTAATTTGGCTTCTTAATGGAAAATGCAGTAATCCTCTACATGATCTCGTGTTCGTTGGTCGAAATACTCCCCAGGCCATTTATAGATAGCGACACAATTACATCGTCAAAAGTTTAACCTCTTGGTCAAAGATTGATCAATCAAATTTCTATCGTATTCTACTCCGTTCTATACATCGGGGTTACACCCGAGTGATTTCTTAGCGTGGCATCTTTGGATGGTTAGGGATATTGATTGCTGTCACGGTACACGAAATCGGATACTGCTGTTAAATAACGACGATTTACGCATCGCTTCACATACTTTTTCTCGGGGCCACTTTAACACAGGCCGGTTTATTCGTCATTCAGATACATTCCTGTTAAGATGTTCCATTCAGTCGGAAAAGTCAGTCCAAAAAGGGTACATGTGTAAAAAAGCTCGTTTGGGCCTCCCACTCTCATATATCTTGCCCTCTTCCCGTGATAGAGGTTGGGAGCTGATCATGCTCGCGAGTCAGTGTAGCGATCGATCTGTTAGGATTTAGAATTTACTTGGACTGATAGACCACTAAGGAGATAAGTTGCTCCTTGTTTGAGTTTAACTCGCTCAACTAGGAAATGTAGCCGAATCCAAGATGGCCGTCGTGATGACGCCACAGTGACGTCATTTTTAAAAGACATTTTTTGAACGTTTTACGGTCAGATTTTTCAATTTTTTGATTTTTGTGTTTTCTTTTGATAAATTAGTCAATAATAATGTGGTTTGAAATAAAATAGCTTTTGCCCTCTTTTTTCGCAATTTTTTTTCGCAATTTTGATGCATAATGCCCCCCAGTCTTGATAGGGTTAAGTGTCAGGGCTCTTGTGTTCTGGGTATATCCAGGGAAAGCGTTGAGCATCAGTGATTTCCATTGATGGGATATCTTCGGTAAAGCATTGATTCTAGTGACGATAGTAGTAGGGAGACGGGACGAAGCCTATTATTTTCCAGGGAAATAACTCTGTTTTGTGGAGGTCACGTGGAGGATGGGGCGCCACCAGGCCAAGAGACCAAAAACTACCTCCAGCACAGAAGAGTTCCAATCTAGGGGGAGGTAACTCTGGGTGACTATAGTTCCGGCAAAGGGCCCCTGGGCATGTATTCATCCGCGGTGATGCGGTCTGGCGGTAATGCGGTCGCGGGAAAAAGCTTCCGCGGAGAAAAAGTAGTCCCCAGACTTCAAATACGCTGCATGGTCCGATTGGGTCGAGTGAGGTATCAAAGTGAAGCATTCGTGAAGAGGCATCCAGTCATGGGTGGATGCATGTAAAATTATATTTTTTTCCCGAAACTATAAACAGCGGAACACGGACTTTACCCTTAAAATAGGGGGAAACACCTATCAACCCTAGCCAAAAGGGCTAATATCGATCCCCGGGCTTATTGGGACCTGCCTATCAAGTCAATGGGGTGAGTGCATGTAAAATTAGGATTTGTCCCCGAAACTATAAAAAGCGGAACACGGACTTTACCCCTAAAATAGGGGAAAACCCCTATCAACCCTAGCCAAAAGGGCTAATATCGGTCCCCGGGCTTATCGGGGCCTGCCTATCAAGTCAATGGGGTGGGTGCATGTAAAATTAGGATTTTTTCCCGAAACTATAAAAAGCCGAACACGAACTTTACCCCTAAACTAGCGGAAAACCCCTATCACCCCTAGCCAAAAGGGCTAATATCGGTCCCCGGGCTTATCGGGACCTGCCTATAAAGTCAATGGGGTGGGTGCATGTAAAATTAGGATTTTTTCCCGAAACTATAAAAAGCGGAACACGGACTTTACCCCTACAATAGGGGTCTGTATTATACAATATAAGGAAAATGCCTGTATGGGGTATGGGGATGGTCAATTTTTTTCGTGGGCTTTACTATGGCTTGTGGGGTCTCGTTTTTCTCGTCTCGCCAAGAAAATGACAATGGGAAGGGTCCCGGAGCGAATCGGTGAAATTTTTGGGAAAAGTCACCGAGGTCTGTATATAGGCTCATACTGGCTATATGGGGGGAGGGGTGGTCAATTTTTTTCGTGGGCTTTACTATGGCTTGTGGGGTCTCGTTTTTCTCGTCTCGCCGAGAAAAATACAATGGGAGGGGTCCCGGAGCGAATCGGTGAAATTTTTGGGAAAAGTCACCGAGGTCTGTATATAGGCCTATAGGCTGGCTATATGGGGGTATAGGTTCAACCTGGGAAATTCACACACGTTCATTGTGATATGGGTTGCTTGGATTTGTTTTTCACGTCTCGTCATTTAGAACACGATGGAAGGGTCCCGGAGCGAATCGGTGAAATTTTTGGGAAAAGTACCGGGTAGGCCTGTATATAGGCCTATAGGCTGGCTATATGGGGATATAGGTTCAACCTGGGAAATTCACACACGTTCATTGTGATATGGGTTGTTTGGTCTTGTTTTTCACGTCTCGTCATTTAGAACACGATGGGAAGGGTCCCGGAGCGAAGCGGTGAAATTTTTGGAAAAAGTTCACCGAGGCCTGGGTAGGCCCATAGGCCTATGCTGCATGGCTATGGAGGTATAGGTCCATACGGGGTGAACGTTTTGGGGTCTAGGTGAGCCCCTTATGATCCTATGGTGTCGTATGAGGTCTTATTTTGAAGCTCCCGTAGAGTTTGTAATGTATCGACTAATGGTTCGTCCGTGTGCAATAGTCTGCGCATGCGCAGTCTGACCGTAGTATAGAAAGCAGGCATGTTGGGGGGTATGTGGGTGTGTGTTTGGGGTAGAGATGGACCACTATGGGTCCAAATGGGTTGTGGGAGGTGTCAAAGTGAAGCTTGTGTGGGGTAGAGTCAGAATGGCGTGTTTGTAAGTGCAAGTCGCGTCAATCTGCGCATGCGCAGTTGGTTGTAGTACGTAAAGTGGCCATTTTGGGGCAGTACAGGAAGGTATTTGGGATCGAGATGGACCATCCTTGGTCCAATTGTGTCGTGGGAGGCGTTATCTTGTAGCTCTCGGGGTGTACATTCCGACTTGAGGGATGCTCACGTCATCTGTGACGTCATCGGTGACGTCATCAGTAGGAGTAGTAGCGAAAGTGGGCATTTTGGGGCAGTGAAGGAAGGTATTTGGTGTAGAGATGGACCATCCTTGGTCCGAATGCGTCCTGTGGGGTGTCATCTTGTAACCTTCGGGGTGGAGACCACGATTTTAAGGGATGTCCACAGCATCTGTGACGTCATTGGTGACGTCATCCGTACGAGTAGTAGCGAAAGTGGGCATTTTGGGGCAGTGCAGGAGGGTATTTGGTGTAGAGATGGACCATCCATATCTGTCATGCGTATTATACAGTATCTGTCCTGTATTATACCAATCTGTGCTGTATTATACTATATCTGTACTGTATTGTACCATATATATCCTGTATTATACCAAATCTGTGCTGTATTATACAATATTTGCCCTCTATTATACCATATCTGTGCTGTATTATACCATATCTGTCCTGAGTTACACCATATCTGTGCTGTATTATGCAATATCTGTGCTGTATTATGCAATATCTGTCCCGTGTTATACAATATGTCTTGTATTATAGCAAATATGTCCTGTATTGTACCATATTTGTCCTGTATTATACAATATATGTTCTGTATTATACCAAATCTGTGCTGTATTATACAGTATCTGTCCTGTATTATACCAAATCTGTGCTGTATTATACCATATGTTTCCTGTATTGTACCATATATGTTCTGTATTATACAATCGGATAGCGGTTGTCGTGAATAACAACAAGTTCAGCAATGTTTATATAGTTTATTATCCCCAATGTTACATCATACCCAGGCTGGGGGAGCCGCCCTGGGTATGTTTAGTATGTTCACAGCAAAACAAATTGAAATATCAAACACCATGTTTTATTATTTAACGCACCGTCACATTAGGTACAAGTGTTTACTGAGCTCAAGTCAACGATCAGCATGTAGACATAGAGAGTATGTGCGGCATGTTATGGTATTCATCAGTGCACGGGTGACGCATTCAACCGATGGCGGTCAGCTTGGTAAGGAAAAACGTGACATTGGTTACCCTCTCTACCACCCATTGTATGTTGGGGCGTTGACGATGTGCCCATCTCAAGGCATCCACGGTGTCCAGTATCTCCAGCATCGTCTCTAGTGACCTTCGGTTAATGATGGTGAACGGCTGGTCAGACACATAGATATTATTGCCGGGATAATAATACCGTAACTGGTCCGTCTTTTTGTGACGTAAGATGTACCCGAAAGCGACATTCAATTTGAAGGCCGTAGTTTGATCTTTGAAGATGGCTTCCACGTAGCTGCGTAGACGGGTGCGGTTGGTCAGTGGGAAATTGTAAATATCTTGAATAGGGCCATGAGGGTGGAAACAGTGCCGTGTCATGGACCAATGGCGCCGATCGATGTCACTCACTGGATGGTTGTCCTGTAAGAGATCGCCCAGAAAATGTTCGATGTTGTCAGGCGTATGACTCGAAACCGTAACGCTGGGGTCCTCCTGGATATCCAGGCTCTTCTGAACTGTGGGTATAGGTGGGCTCTCCTTCATCGCATCACCAGTGGCGTTCATCTTCCCGGGCTTATCTTCACTGGGTCTGACCTTCCGCGGCTCCTCTTCAGTAGGAAGTTGTCGCTCATGCCATGGTACCGGGGCATGAATCAAACGTTGGTGTCGCAGCAACTGACTGGTCAGTTTGAAAAGCCGACCACAATCCTCGCGTGGACGCTTGGGTGGCCCATGAATTGAACGTTCTTGGCGCAGCAAAGCATCTTCCCGATTAAATGACCGTGCGCAGGTTATACAAGTATACAGTCCGTCGTTGTGGGTGGCCGTGTCGTGGCGACGTAAATTGTCTAGACGAGTAAACTGCTTCTGGCAAGTTGTGCAAGTGAACATCTTGGTGGTTGACAGAGTGTCTGATGAAACGGCCAGGCCGCTTTCCTTTTATAGCACGCTAGCTGGTGATCTATTTTTAGCACACTCAGTTCAACTACCCCAAGTCGAGGACCGAGATGTACTGGTGTACGACTGAGCCGCATTGCGCGCGCGTGTGTGTGTGTGGGGGGGCAGTGGATTTTACAGCCGGGATCTTGTCAACATCCGGGTTTCCAAGTGGGGTTTTCCCGTCGTTCCTCCGTCTTCCATCCGGGTACTGTGGTTTTACATCCGGGTCCTCAGCTTGCATCCAGGTTTTTCATGAGCCACATTGCGTACGTGTGTGTGTTTGTGTTTGAGTCCAATCGTGCACCATGTCGAATTACGTTCTCTCCGAAAACTTCCTCTCATTGCATCAATATGCTCAGATCCATTCAATATAAACACAACCAAGAGACATCAACACCAACAGGCACATTGCGTAATACACGTTTTATTATCCTCACAGCACCACCACCACCACTACCACCACCACCACCACCTAGCGTTGCCGCCGTCAACGATCAGCGTATAGACATATAGAGTATGTATGGCATGTTATGGTTTTCATCAGTGCATGGGTGAAGCATTCAGCCTATGGTGTAGTCGGTCAGCTTGGTGACGAAAAACGTGACATTGGTCATCCTCTCTACGACCCACTGGGTGTTGGGGCGTTGTTGTTGGGCCCATTCCAAGGGATCTACGGTGTCCAGTTTCTCCAGCATCGTCTCTAGCGACGTCTTATCCGTGATGGTAACGGGTTGGTCAAATACCCGGATGCTACTGCTCGGGTAAAAGTATCGGACTTGGTCTGCCTCCTTATGCTGTAGCACATAACCAAACGCCAGATTCAACTTGAAGGCCGTAGTTTGATCGTTGAAGATGGCTTTCACGTAGCTGCGTAGATGGGCGAGGTCGGTCAGTCGGAAATTGTAGATATCTTGAATAGGGCGATGACGGTGGAAGCAGTGCCGGATCATGGGCCAATGGCGCCGATAGATGTCACTCACTGGATGATCGTCGTGTAACAGACCGCTAGGAACATTTATGGGTTCGTCCGCGAAGTGTACTTTGCCCTCTACGTCGTACAAAATCTGGCTCAAGGTCTTGTCGTCGGAATTTGACTGTTGAATTAGGGCGACATCATCATCATCGGCCCTCATGCGATGGTGGGAGTTCCCTCTGTCTCGATACTGGTGCCTACGGGCTTCTCTACCAGCAAACGTGGCTGCGGAACAGGGTGTCGTGTGCGTTGGTGTCGCAGCAACTGACTGGTCAGTTTGAAAAGCCGACCACATTCTTCGCATGGACGCTTGTGTACTTCATGGCGTGCACGTGTGTGGCGCTGTAAATGATCCGGGCGCTGAAACGACAGTGTACATATCGTACAGCTATACCGGGCGGTTCCTTCGTGCTTGGTAGCCTCATGGCGGCGCAAGTCGTGCAGACGAGTGAATGATTTCGAGCACGTAGTACAAGTGAACATCTTGGTGGTTGACAGAGTGTCTGATGAAACGGCCGGGCCGCTTCCCTTTTATAGCACGCTAGCTGGTGATCTATTTTTAGCACACTCTACCCCAAGTCGAGGATCGAGACTGGTGTACTGGTGTACGACTGAGCCGCATTGCGCGCGCGCGCGTGTGTGTGTGTGTGTGTGTGTGTGTATGTGGGCTGTGGATTTTACATCCGGGATCTTGTCAACATCCGGGTTTCCAAGTGGGTTTTTCCCGTCGTTCCTCCGTCTTCCATCCGGGTACTGTGGTTTTACATCCGGGTCCCCATCTTACAGCCGGGTTTTGGACACCTGCTGACCTCACGTGACCGGAACTGAACTTTGACCCCGGCGCGCGCTAACAATACTGGATAAAATTGCGCGCCGGGGTCAAGGTCAGTTCCGGTCACGTGAACGGAAGCGGAAGTGACCTCACAGAGGTCATATGCAAATGTCACTTCCGAGCTCTGAGCTCCACACGCTTTGAGCTCCAAGAGCTCCGATCCAAGAGCTCTGCCACACGGGAGCTCCCACCACCACCACCACCACCACCGGGCGAGGTCCGCCATCTTCAGTCCGTGTCTTTTCGGTGACGGAGTGTGAACATGATAGCACATGTACTGACCTGTCTGTGGGGTTTTTCCCACAATGTCGTTCATTTCCGAGTCTCTTCGGTCACTTCCCGAAAAGACACGGAGGTGGCCGAAGAGACACGGAGGTGCCCGAAGATGTCACGGAGGTCACCGAAGATGTCACGGAGGTGCCCGAAGAGACACGGAGGTCACCGAAGATGTCACGGAGATCACCGAAGAGACACGGAGGTGCCCGAACATGATACCAGCTAGCGTGCTATAAAAGGGAAGCGGCCTGGCCGTTTCATCAGACACTCTGTCAACCACCAAGATGTTCACTTGTACTACGTGCTCGAAATCATTCACTCGTCTGCACGACTTGCGCCGCCATGAGGCTACCAAGCACGAAGGAACCGCCCGGTATAGCTGTACGATATGTACACTGTCGTTTCAGCGCCCGGATCATTTACAGCGCCACACACGTGCACGCCATGAAGTACCCAAGCGTCCATGCGAAGAATGTGGTCGGCTTTTCAAACTGACCAGTCAGTTGCTGCGACACCAACGCACACGAAACCCTGTTCCGCAGCCACGTTTGCAGGTAGAAGAGCCCGTAGGCATCAATATCGAGACAGGGAGAACTCCCACCCATCGCACGAGGGCCGATGATGATGTCGCCCTAATTCAACAGTCAAATTCCGACGACAAGACCTTGGGCCAGATTTTGTACGACGTGGAGGGCAAAGTACACTTCGTGGACGAACCCATAAATGTTCCTAGCGATCTGTTACACGAAGACCATCCAGTGAGTGACATCTATCGGCGCCATTGGCCCATGATCCGGCACTGTTTCTACCGTCATCGTCCTATTCAAGATATCTACAATTTCCGACTGACCGACCTCGCCCGTCTACGCAGCTACGTGGAAGCCATCTTCAACGATCAAACTACGACCTTCAAGTTGAATCTGGCGTTTGGTTATGTGCTGCAGCATAAGGACACAGACCAAGCCCGATATTTTTACCCGAGCAGTAACATCCGGGTATTTGACCAACCGTTTACCATCATTCACCGGGCGTCGCTAGAGGCGATGCTGGAGAAACTGGACACCGTGGATCCCTTGGAATGGGCCCAACAACAACGCCCCAACACACAATGGATCGTAGAGAGGGTGACCAATGCCACGTTTTTCGTTACCAAGCTGACCGACCACCCCCATCGGCTGAATGCGTCACTCATGCACTGATGAATACCATAACATGCCGTACATACTCTATATGTCTACATGCTGATCGTTGACGGTACGGAGGTGACCGAAGAGACACGGAGGTGACCGAAGATGTCACGGAGCTCACCGAAGAGACACGGAGATCCATCCGGGTTTACACGGGAACAGCCGGGTAGTTACGGAGGTGACCGAAGAGACACGGAGGTGACCGAAGATGTCACCGAGGTGCCCGAAGAGACACGGTGGTTACCGAAGATGTCACGGCTCGGCCCTCGACTTGGGGATAGTTGAACTGAGTGTGCTAAAAATAGATCACCAGCTAGCGTGCTATAAAAGGGAAGCGGCCTGGCCGTTTCATCAGACACTCTGTCAACCACCAAGATGTTCACTTGCACAACTTGCCAGAAGTAGTTTACTCGTCTGCACGACTTGCACCGCCACAAGGCCTCCACCCACAACGATGCACGGTATACTTGTATAACCTGCGCACGGTCATTTAATCGGAAGGATCCTTTACTGCGCCACGAACGCTCATTCCACGAGGGCGCGACGGAACACTGTAAGGATTGTGGTCAACTCTTCAAACTGACCAGTCAGTTGCTGCGACACCAACGTTTGATTCATGCCCCGTCTCTACGGTTTGGGCGACAACTTTCCACTGAAGAGGAGCCGCGGAAGGTCAGACCCAGTGAAGATGAGCCCGGGGAGACGAACGCCACTGGTGATGCGATGACGGAGAGCCCGCCTATACCCACAGTTCAGAAGAGCCTGGATATCCAGCCGGACCCCACCGTTACGGTTTCGAGTCATACGCCTGACAACATCGAACATTTTCTGGACGAGCCCATAAATGTTCCTAGCGATCTCTTACAGGACGCCCATCCAGTGAGTGACATATATCGGCGCCATTGGTCCATGATACGGCACTGTTTCAACCGTCATCGCCCTATTCAAGATATCTACAATTTCCGACTGACCGACCTCGCCCGTCTACATAGCTACGTGGAAGCCATCTTCAACGACCAAACTACGGCCTTCAGATTGAATCTGGCGTTTGGTTATGTGCTGCAGCATAAGGAGACAGTCCAAGTCCGATACTTTTACCCGAGCAGTAACATCCAAGTATTTGACCAACCGTTTACCATCATTAACCGAGTGTCGCTAGAGACGATGCTGGAGAAACTGGACACCGTGGATCCCTTGGAATGGGCCCAACGACAACGCCCCAACACCAAGTGGACAGTGGAGAGTGTGACCAATGTTACGTTCTTCGTGACCAAACTACGGAATATTCCCATCGGGTGAATGTATTCACCCATGCACTGATAGATACTCAGAATGCACAAACAACTATCTGAGGATATGTTGCCTCAACGGTATCCTGGGCTGCCCGCCGATGATTAGAATAAACGGTTCAAAGCGAACATGGCCGAAGATGGAACTTTCTGAAATGGAGACTTCTGATTGGACAAGAATACATCTAACGGACAGGAACGAATATGACAGATGCAAATGGTGGCCTCTGAGTCTTCTTGAATTCTAAATATACCCAACGCGGCTCCCCCAGCGTGGGTATGATGTAACATTGGGGAGAATAAACTATATGAAAAAACTTCTTGTTGTTGTTGTTCTCTCATGTCTCATCCTTGTTGTTGTTGTTGTTGTACTGTCTCCGGTCTGTTAAGGCGTAACGACGGACGTCACTGCATTTCGAAGAATGAGTGACAATTCCATGGAATATCTAGAAAATCAGAGCTTCTGACCTATTTCACCAGGGCGTTGAAGCATTGAGCTTGGCGTTGGAGGGCGTTGCTACAAGATGACACCTCACACGACGCATTCGGACCAAGGATGGTCCATCTCTACACAAAATACCTTCCTTCACTGCCCCAAAATACCCGCTTTCGCTACTACTCGTTCTGATGACGTCACCGATGACGTCACCGGTGACGTCACCGATGACGCGGACATCCCTCAAATCGGGATGTACACCCCGAGAGCTACAACATGACACTTCCCTAGACACATTCGGACCAAGGATGGTCCCGCTCTACCCCAAATATTATCCTTCAGTGCCCTAAAACGTCCACTTTCGCTACTACTCGTACTGATGACGTCACAGGTGACGTGGGCAGCCCCCAAATCGGGGTCTACACCCCGAGAGCTACAAAATGACACCTCCCAGGACGCATTCGGACCAAGGATGGTCCATCTCGACACCAAATACCTTCCTGCACTCCCTCAAAATGGCCACTTTACTTACTACAACCAACTGCGCATGCGCAGATTGACGCGACTTGCATTTAAAAACACGCCATTCTGACTCTACCCCACACAAGCTTCACTTTGACACCTCCACGACCCATTCGGACCCATAGCGGTCCATCTCTACCCCAAACACACACCCACATACCACCCAAAAGGCCTGCTTTCTATACTACGGCCAGACTGCGCATGCGCAGACTCTTGCACACGGACGAACCATTAGTCGATACATTACAAACTCCACGAGAGCTTCAAAATAAGACCTCATACGACATCATAGGATCATTAGGGGCTCACCTAGACCCCAAAACGTCCACCCCGTATGGGCCTATACCTCCATAGCCATGCAGTATAGGCCTATGGGCCTACCCAGGCCTCGGTGAACTTTTTCCAAAAATTTCACCGTTTCGCTTCGAAACCCTTCCCATCGTGTTCTAAATGACGAGACGTGAAAAACAAATCCAAACAGCCCATATCACAATGAACGTATGTGAATTTCCCAGGTTGAACCTATACCCCATAGCCAGCCTATGGGACTATATGGGCTATATGGTACTTTTCCAAAAATTTCACCGTGGCGCTCAGAGACCCTTCCCATCGTGTTCTAAATGACGAGACGTGAAAAACAAATCCAAACAACCCATTTCACAATGAACGTGAGTGAATTTCCCAGGTTGAACCTATACCCCTATATAGCCAGCCTATAGGCCTATATACAGACCTCGGTGACTTTTCCCAAAAATTTCACCGATTCGCTCCGGGACCCCTCCCATTGTGTTCTAAATGACGAGACGTGAAAAACGAGACCCCACAACCCATATCACAATGAACGTGTGTGAATTTCCCAGGTTGAACCTATACCCCCCATGGCCAGCCTATGGGCCTATATGCAGACCTCGGTGACTTTTTCCAAAAATTTCACCGATTCGCTCCGGGACCCCTCCCATCGTGTTTTTCTTGGTGAGACGAGAAAAACGAGACCCCACAAGCCATAGTAACACCCACAAAAAAATTGACCACTCCTCCCCCCCATATAGCCAGTATGAGCCTATATACAGACCTCGGTGACTTTTCCCAAAAATTTCACCGATTCGCTCCGGGACCCTTCCCATTGTCATTTTCTTGGCGAAACGAGAAAAACGAGACCCCACAAGCCATAGTAAAGCCCACGAAAAAAATTGACCATCCCCATACCCCATACAGGCATTTTCCCTTATATTGTATAATACAGACCCCTATTGTAGGGGTAAAGTCCGTGTTCCGCTTTTTATAGTTTCGGGAAAAAATCCTAATTTTACATGCACCCATCCCATTGACTTGATAGGCAGGCCCCGATAAGCCCGGGGACCGATATTAGCCCTTTTGGCTAGGGTTGATAGGGGTTTTCCCCTATTTTAGGGGTAAAGTCCGTGTTCCGCTTTTTATAGTTTCGGGAAAAAATCCTAATTTTACATCCACCCACCCCATTGACTTGATAGGCAGGCCCCGATAAGCCCGGGGACCGATATTAGCCCTTTTGGCTAGGGTTGATAGGGTTTTCCCCTATTTTAGGGGTAAAGTCCGTGTTCCGCTTTTTATAGTTTCGGGAAAAATCCTAATTTTACATGCACCCACCCATGACTGGATGCCCCTTCACGAATGCTTCACTTTGATACCTCACTCGACCCAATCGGACCATGCAGCGTATTTGAAGTCTGGGGACTACTTTTTCTCCGCGGAAGCTTTTTCCAGCGACCGCATCACCACCAGACCGCATCACCGCGGAAGAATACATGCCCAGGGGCCCTTTGCCGGAACTATAGTGATCTTGAGCTGGTGGCGCCCCCTGGCGCCCCAGAGGTGAAAGGCGATGGGGCGTCCCCTATACCTTTAACCTGGAAAAAAGGGCACCAAGAGTTATCTCCCTGGAAAATAATAATCGAGCGGGTTGCTACCTACTACTATCGTGGATGTCTGATGGCGTAGAAGCCTCAACATCGGGTAGCCTGATAATTGTAAGAATATAAAGCCACAAACCCTGGCCTGGGTGTCAAATCGGTTTTTCATGACTTTTGAAGAAGACTTAAGATGTTCTGTGGCTACCTCGCATGAATTCGAAAGTCTTTCTCTGGAGGGAGAGATCTCGTAGATCCCTTGTACGTTATATAGTTCATTCATACTCCCGATCTTAGACTACGCAGACGTCGTTTGGGATAATTGTTATACCTACCAAGCAGAAATGCTTGAACAACTACAACTAGATGTACTTAGAACAATTAGTCACAAGTCACAAGTCACAATTTATTGTATAAAGAAACTGGCTTTATACCACTTGTAGAACGTCGACAACGTCACAAAATGAGACTATTCTATAAAATGTCAAATGGAATCAGTCCAGAGTACCTTTCCCGACTAGTTCCTGGTCGAGTGTCTGACATGTCCAATTATAGTTTAAGGAACGCACAACATTTACGGGTTCCCGAATCCAGAACGTGCTTTCATGCTAATTCATTCTTGCCATCTACTACACGACTCTGGAACCAGCTTGACATTAATACTCGTCTTTGTGAATCTTATCGCGTGTTCTGCAGCGCCCTCTCTGTAAATGATACCAAGGTGCCGCAATTCTACTACACAAACGACGACATTAATTATTATCTGTTCACATACAATTTAATTCGATATCATATCGAATTATTTTATATCCGTATACATATTATTTAGATACTGCATCAAATATCTCGATGCTACATCAAGTTAATTTGTATCCCCATTCAAATCATTTTGTATCCGTATACATATTATTTATATATGGCATCCCAATATTTAAAAGTGCGGTTTGCCACAGAGGACAAAAATGGCTATTTGACATAGACACATTTCAGTCAATCATATAACAGTTTTATGTATGTCATACATAATTCATTATATATGTCATATAATTCACTAAATATGTCATACATAATTCAATCAATCACGACCACTGAGAATATGTATGACATGCAGTAATCGCTTCCGCCACAAAATGTTCTGCTTCCTGTAGAAATGGAGCAACTAATGACAACGTGCGTTACAGATTCCACGCGTGGCCATATGTGCCACGGCGCCATTTTTCAACTCCTGAAACATGTCTCGTACAGACAGGGGGCAATTTCTTTTTCATAAAAGTTGATTCTATTGGCTGTAGTGATTATAGTAGCGGAAGTGATGTATGGTATCTATAATTCTGACGATTTCATTGGTTCAATACGATGCTACATCGAAATATATTTAGGATACCATATAAAATAATATGTATACGGATACAAAATGATTCGATGCAGTATCTAAATCATCTGCAATGCGTATACAAATTAATTTGATGCAGCATTGAAATATTTGATGCAGTATCTAAATAATATGTATACGGATATAAAATAATTCAATATGATACCGAATTAAATTGTATGTAGACATATAATAATTAATGTCTACACGTAAAACAGCTCTGTGATTGGCTAAGAATATGTGTCTACACCAAATGGCGATTTTTGTCCCCTACGGCCTACCATAAACGACAGACACGCAGAAATTATACATGCACAGTTACGTTTAGGCTGCACTGTTCTTAAAGCACATATATACCATAGACATATCTCGGATACAACCACCTGCCTCTATGGCCATGGATACGAAAATGCGGGGCATTTCTTCTACACCTGCCCAAGATACACTGATCTTCTACACCTGCCCAAGATACACTGATCGAAGGCGAGAAATATTTGGCAATCTAGACGATATACCCGAAATGGAAACAATTCTGTTTGGGAGTTCTTCTCTCACACTAGAGGAAAATGTGAATTTATTCAATAAAGTGGGGAGATTTATTTCAGAATCCAGAAGATTTGTCACGGATCAATAATATCTTCAACATGAGGCTATGAAGCAGCACTAGAACCACATCGGTTTATGTTATACAGCAATCAGATATAAAATATACGGTTATATCAATACAGTGATAGTAAAAATTTACATATATATCTACAAATTCCGTCTACCAACAAAAGTAATGAAAAAGATAAATATATAAGAAAACGTAACGATCTTGTTAAACAATGAAATATATATATAACGAAACTTACTGTATGATATATGTTCAAGATTACAAATGTTAGGAGGGGCGTTAATATAGGCTTGTGACCTGTTCGCCGATCCTCTTTCTTCAAAGGAAATAAAAATATTGTTTAAACCAAGGTAGAGACATAGCTCAAGATGTGAGTATCATCAATCTCACAAAGAAATCTCTCTTTTATCATGTTTAAATGACTTCTGGATTTGAAGGAAGGCCGTGATTGCCCAGATGGAACATCATATCTGGACTTTATCATTACAAGAATGATCAGTGGTTTCTCTCAAGTCGACGACGAGAGAGACTATTACATTATTGACATAGTTACCTGCTCATTTCTGAATAGCAATATCCCAGAATACATATCTCGCCTGGTCGCATTTGCTACGTCATTTGAAGACTGTGATGATTTTAATCAAAGCCGCAGAATATTACTGCAATTCTGTCAAAAAGCCATAACTTATGTCTCCCCCGTGTTCTCATTGGATTGAGCAACAAGCCTAATTTACCTAACTAGGTCAAATTCTAGTCTGTCTTTCCTCAGACCTACCTGACTTCTAATTCAAGCATGCGCAATACATGTTCCCTTTGTCTAGCGCCCTTTCTTTCTTGATGTTCCAGGCTCAAACGTTCTAATTGAAACCTAATTAAGTCTAATTAATCTGATTAAGTTCCACCTCCCTTTCCTTGTCTAACCTTAAGTTTTCCTTTCTTCCCCCTGCCTCTAGCCTTCTTGCCTGTGTATCTGCCTCTAACCTTTATTACTCGGACTCACTGTATGTCTCAATGTATGTCTGATTTCTCTCAACGATATCTTCGCTAGTTCCGCCTCCTTGTCTAGGTCAAAATCCACATCATCACCTACACCTTAAGTGACTGACTAATGTTTTAACTCAGCCTTACGTGCCAGTCATACTGTACAAAAATTACCAGCCATACGTTAAACGACTATCTGCAGCTAGTGAAGCCTGTGTATATGAAACAACGGAGGATTTAATAAGAACGAATAAAACAGTAGAAACCAGTAGTAAGTCGGCCAACTCTAAGAACATAGGAAAAAGGAGACCCGATTGTAATCTTTCATCACTTTAATACAAATGTGGTATCCCACATTTCTCATAAAACACAAGATTTTTTTCCAGCAAGAGAGAGGCGGTCAACAGTTTTCAATGATGCGGCTTTGATTGTGATTGTTCATTTCAACACCATGGAGCTGTAAAATAGATGATGTTCAAACGGCCTCTATTCCCGGGTAAAAATAAAAATAGTGTCTCCCTTCAAATGTCCGGTGATACCAACAGTGTATCCGTTCAACTGTCAGATGATAAAAATACTGTCACCGCTTAACTGTCAGTTGATAACAATAGTGTCTCCGTTCTCCTGTTCGATGATAACAAAAGTGTCTGCGTTTACCTGTCCGATGATAACAATAGTGTCTCCGTTCATCTGTCCGATGAAAACAATAGTTCCTTCGTTCAACTGTCTGATGATAGCAATAGTGTCTCCGCTTAACTGACCGATGATAACAAGTGTATCCGTTCACCTGTCCGATGATAACAATAGTGTCTCCGTTCACCTGTCCGCTCATAACAATAGTGCCTTTGTTCAACTGTCTGATGAAAGCAATCATGTGTCCGTTCAATTGTCCGATGATAGCAATAGTGTCTCCGTTCAAACGTCTGGCGATATCAATAATGCCTTTGTTCAACTGTCTGATGATAACAATATTATCCCTATTCAACTTGAGATAACCGATCATTAATTACAGTTTCAAAGACAGTAACACAACGTCAATGAAATACATTAGTCACGTGTGCCCTATAGAAGAGAAACTGCCAAGATGGTGTTTTAGTTCTGTCTCATTATATATATATATATATACGTGTACATTCAGATCAGATATATTCAGCTTTTTATAAAATGTCAATAATATGATCGTAAATTTAAACTAAATGAATATACCTCGCAAGATTACACATGGTAAGCCATACATGCCAACATGATACTTTATATGAAATGGATATGCAGATGGAATGTCAACACAAAATGCCATTTAATCCTCTACCTCCCTCTTGTATCTATATAATCAGATATATATAGCATGCACTATAAACAAAGGCCGTATATGTGACAGTATGATCGTGGCAATAACGAAGTAGTCAATAATGTTGGAAAAATTTCCGTTTCCAGATGGTTCAACTAAATCGACGTAGCCGTGAATAAGCAGAATGCTACATAGATGGATTAAAATAATTCATCAACATTGAACATTGAGTTTAAACGATTCTAGCAATAAGTTCGGGTATTGTAAAACGACATTGATATAATGTTCGGGACACATTACAATTTGGTGATCTAATCCGAGTTCCTGGTTACCTCAAACTTGAACGTTCTGTAGCCGCAATTAACAGCAATATAGATCGGCGATTAAAACAGAATGTACTCTAGTATGTATGTGTATTCAAGCCTAATGTGTACCAGAATCCTATTATGGATATGTATTCAAGCCTAACATTGTGTACCATAGTATGGATGTGTATTCAAGCCTTGACGAATGTACCATAGCATGGATGTCTAGTCAAGACCAACAGTGTCTACCCTAGTATGGGTGTGTATTCGAGCCTGACAGTGTGCAGCGTGGTATGGATGCGTAGTCACGCCTTTCACCATCACTCAAAACTAACATTTTGTGTTAGACCTGTGTTTTATATGGAAATATTTTCTGGTCTGCACGAAACATTATCTCAGTTCCACACCAAGCATAACTGGCTTCTTGGTCTTCAAGGTGGGACTTGGGAGGAACGTTAAAGGCACCTACAAAAGACAGCACATGATATCAGGCGTATGTTTCGTGGTATTTCATTCACTATGGTAAACGTGTATTTGCACTTTTATCATGGACGCGGATATTCTTTAACCCTACCTATCAAACTTTCTGCGTTATCTCCGGAACGACAAAAAATGGAGAGCCGAAATTCCGCTACCTGATCATATTGGGGTCATTTTCAGCCTATTTGCATAACCCCCCGAGCAGGGGATCATGGGTAAATTTAAGATGGCGGCCACCTGGGGTACTAGAAAAGTGATGTTTTTGTCATATTTCTTCAAAATTTCTGCTTTTCCGCGATGAAAAGTGGGCAAAAACTATTATATTTCACATCACATTATTATTTACTAATTTATCATGCAGTTCTTGCGGAAAAATGGGATAAATAAAAAAATCGGAAAATCTGACGGAAAATCGACCAAAAAATGCCTTTTTGAAGATGACGTCACTGTGACGTCATCAAAGCGGCCATCTTGGATTTTTTACACTTTCTGGTAGAGCTTGACCCAAAGGTATAGCGTGGTAAGTTTCAGCCCCCTAGCTTAAGGGATAAGAAAAAACAATTATGGGGGAGGGGGGGGGGGAGTCATTTCGCCCCTCCACCCCCAGGTCCCCAGGCCAGGACAAGTCCCCAAAAGCCCAGGCCAGTTAGGGCTAATGGACGACGGCTGAATTGTGAATGACGGACCAGATGCTTGCACTTTTATCTAATATGATGGCAGAACTGAAAATGTAATATGAAGCATGTTCCCAAAGAAACTATACTATAATGGGGGAGATTTGTAAATAGCCAGAGTGTGGTTATCTGATGTTGGTACACTGTCTGCCAGCTTTCACACAATATATATGATGATGAGAAAAGATAATTACTTCCGTTTCTTCACATCTTAGAAAGCGGACTTTTCTCAAGACGTGAACCATGGCGAGTTTAGTTTCAAGGAGAGCTAGTCGTTGTCCAATGCAAATTCGAGGACCATTTCCAAATGCGTTGAACAGAATTTGGCGTCGGGTGGCCTTGGTTTGTGGTGAAAATCTGGATTCAAAAATTATTACTGATTCAGTGATGAATATAAACATCATTATTTATAGTTCCTTAAATAACAAAGAAGCAAATAAAAAGTAGTGAAATATTCATTTGTATATATGCCTGCATTTAATATATCTGTACCGGTACTCACTTTAAGATAACGTAGTCTATTAATATACCACAGAATTGAAACTGTTCTACAACTCGCTGACCACAATCGATTTTATACGGTATATTTATCTAACATTTTTCCAGTCTTCCCGTTAATGCAACACTTTGGCAACAGTTTCCCACACAGGCTCGAACGTTTATTTTCTTTTCTTCTGTACCTTTGGATGCAAGTGTTCTTTAACGTATTATCAGTGAAGCTTCCCCAATTTCGTTAGGTGCACATGAAAAAAAAATATGTGAATTCGCGAATGGATGAACTGGGTGGTTAAACTTTTGATAAATTGCCAAACTGGGGTAGTGAAAGGAGTAGCTGTGCATACCTGTCAGGGTTAAACACTTCCGGATCTGGATAATACTCTGGATTGTGATGAATACCGTCAAAGGGCAGTATGAAAGCAGTACCCTTGGGGATCAGGTGATCGCCCAGTTTGGTGTCTGCTGTGGCTACTCGGGTCATCCTGAAACACAATTAGCATGCCGTCATCAGTGTACTGCGTGTACAGCTGTTCTGTCTGCTCGCCACCTGTCCATATAGGGGTACTAAGTATGTTATATTTCATTGTTTCAACAGTAATGTTCTGATGGATATCGGTAGATCAACAGAAATACAGTCACGATTTGGTATCCATCGAAAATGTGTTTGTTTAATATACATCCTCATCTTTTAAATTCTACTCAACGAGGTTTTATAGCGGATGAGGTCTGCTGGTATTGATATACGCAACTGTCGTGAGGCGCTCTGATACGTTGGTTCGTTTTATAGGCCAAAGAGATGTTCAACCCTACCAGGCCAGGCCTTGGGGGAGCATTATGGCGGTCCTTACCAAACTTTCCACACTATCCCCGATACGACACTCAAGGTCCAGGGTGGTTGGGAGGGTTCAGGTTCTTGTTGCTTCAATGCATTTTGCTGAGAAGCAACAGGAACTTGATAATGTGATGTCTAGCACTGTAATATCACTTGCCTTTATTGCACCATGTAAGCGTCCTGTCTGTGTCTTGTGCGCTGCCCTCGGTGTTTTATAGGGTGGATGGAGGGTGTCTGGTTCCATGCTGCTTCAAAGAGTTCTTCTTTGAAGTAGCAGGAACACAAATGGGCTGGGTGGTGCTTAGTTGGCTCGTCGTGATATAGCTGAAATATTGTTGAAAGCGACGTTAAATTCTATTCACTCACTCAGGGTCCATCATTCATGTAAGGGATGACGAGAGCGCGGTTCGTTGAAAGAGATCAACCGTCAGAAACTTGAAAAGACTTGGATATTTAGATACGCCAGATAGCTCAGTTTGGTTTCCCTCGTTGTACTTTGATCTGCAAAGGATTCACCACATTCAGTTGTCATTCCAGTTCAACTCCATTGAATTTTGTCAATTTGGTATTTCTCTTCAATTTTGCTTCTCTACAAGCCCTATTAAGTATATACCCTCGTGTATACAGAATATCATGTCATAAGATTCAGACTTCAATTTTAGTCCTGTCAGATAAGCCAGTTTGATTTCTCTTCCAAATAGAGTTCTTACCATTAGTTAGATGGAATGTCATTTCTAATTTTCTCTCCTTTGACAGCTTGGCCATGCCAGATATGTCAGTTTGGCATTTCTCTCTTCTCCCATTGTTCTTCTAGTCAGACAAACTACATGTATACTGAGTATTCCTTATGAGTTAATTAAATTGTCATATCCCAAGAAGGCAGAATGTGATGGACTATCCCCTGCTTGATATATCTCTCTCATATTTGCTTCGAGACAGATGAATCACATTGAGAGGTCCCCTTGGGCAATTAGTTTGTCATTTACTTACATGTTATTTTGATAGTAGTTTCCATTTTTGCCATGAACAGTTTTTCCCTTCAACTATTAGCTACGCTAGAAATGACATTTTGATATATATTTCTCTCTCACTTCTGCTCGAGACAGAAACACCACTTGAAGTTGTCACCCTTAAGTAGACCGAATAAGCATTACCGATTTTCTCTCATTTGAATGTATATATACGACAGGAATGCCAGATTGTCTCCCGGTTTGATCTGCAACAGATAAGCATTATTTGGTTTTGTGATATTTTTATACATATATGCAGTCAGGTTATTTTCCTGTGAGGTCAGATGGCATCTTGTCAGTACGCCGGCATCTTTTCCATCGCCTTTATAATGTTGCGTTTCATATTGAATTGTTCCCGTCAGGTAGATATGCCGTTTTCAATTTTCTCTCCTTTTAGTCACGTCAGAAACGCCATTTTGATATTTGTTCTACAAATCGTTCGCGACAGGCACACCAATTGTGTTTCCCCCTGAGGTAGACCAATTATTTCTACTTTTCTCTGTGCGGCAGATGCGCAATATTTAGTTGTCTCTTTCGACTTCATACTGAATCAGGGCTCTCACTAAGTATTTCAGTAGCCGACCAAACTGAGAAGTAGGAGGCTCATACAAAATAAACAAGTCACCAATGTTAACTTATATTGCAATGGTGAGAATAGACGGCTGAAATGTACAAGTACACAGCCAATTTAGCCTTCCACAGTTAATGAGAACTCCGCTGATGTCAGATTTGTCCGATTTCCCGTCTCTGATAGGTCAGCTTGATTTTTTGTCGGTAATTGGATTTTGATCTATTTCAGGTCAATTTTTCAATAGGTCAATTTCATAATGCTGTTTTTTGTTTTGCAACATATTCGTTACCTTGAGTTGCCTCACTAATGTAGACAAAATGTCATTTCCAAATTACATAGGTATTTTAGGTCAAACAAGCGTCTTAATGAGTTCAATGGTCGTACATATACTAATGTTCTCTGCGTACACATGTGCCATTCACTTACAGTTTTTTAACGCCAGACAAGTGCATGCATGAAGTACTAGTAAAAAGAATGTTTTAACTCGTGTTGTTCAGTGAATCAATTACCATGCTTCAGTTGCAAGCATGTCGCAAAGCAAACTGACGAAAAAAAAAATTGGCGTATCTTACATGACTAAAACCTTTTCCATCACCTTGGTAATGTTGCGTTTCATATTGAATTGTTCCCGTCAGCTAGATATGCCATTTTCAATTTTCTCTTGTTTTAGTCACGTCAGAAACGCCATTTTGATATTTGTCCCACAATTCGTTCGAGACAGTCACACCAATGGTGTTTCCCGCTGAGGTAGACGAAATATTTCCAATTTTCTCTCATTTAAATTTTGATATATGTCGTCTGCTTTGCTCTGTGCAGTTGTCTCCTTTGACTTTACCAGATTTCCCGTCTCTGATAGGTCAGCTTGGTTTTTGCAGGCATTGAATTTTAGTCTCTGTCAGATAGATCAGTTTGATAATGCCCCTTTTTGTTTTGCCACAGATTCGTCACCTTGAGTTGTCGCACTAATGTAAACAAAATGTCATTTCCAAATTACATAGGTATTTTAGGTCAAACAAGTGTCTGCGTACACACGTTCCATACACTTACAGTTTTTCAAGGCCAAACAAGTGCATGCATGAAGAGATAGTATAAAGTTTGTTTTAAGTCGTATTGTTCAGTGAAGTAATTACCATGCTTCAGTTGCAAGCACGCCGCAAAGCAAACTGACGGAAATAAAATTGGCGTATCTGACATGACTAAAAATTGAAAGGAGAGAAAATGGGAAATATCATTCCATCTACCCCTGGTGGACTACTGTCTCATATCAAAATTGGAGAGATATACAAAACTGACGTACCTATGTTGAGAAGGGACATGCATCTATCCAAGAGGATATTACTGTGGTTCCTCTGTCTCGAAGTAAATTGGTAGAGATATACCAAACTGTCGTATATGTGACAGGACTAAACATTCAAAGGAGAGGAAATTAGAAATGACACCCCAACTATCTAAAGATGATAACTGAATGTGGCGTATCCTTCATAGGATAAAGTAGAACAGGAAAATCAAACTGACCTATCTGATATATCTAAATACCGGGTATTCCAGACTCTGCCTCGAAGCAAAATTGAAGAGAAATGTCAAACTGAAATATCTGATATATCTAAATACCGGGTATTCCGGACTCTGCCTCGAAGCAAAATTGAAGAGAAATGTCAAACTGAAATATCTGATATATCTAAATACCGGGTATTCCGGACTCTGCCTCGAAGCAAAATTGAAGAGAAATGTCAAACTGAAATATCTGATATATCTAAATACCGGGTATTCCGGACTCTGCCTCGAAGCAAAATTGAAGAGAAATGTCAAACTGAAATATCTGATATATCTAAATACCGGGTATTCCGACTCTGCCTCGAAGCAAAATTGAAGAGAAATGTCAAACTGAAATATCTGATATATCTAAATACCGGGTATTCCAGACTCTGCCTCGAAGCAAAATTGAAGAGAAATGTCAAACTGAAATATCTGATATATCTAAATACCGGGTATTCCTGACTCTGCCTCGAAGCAAAATTGAAGAGAAATGTCAAACTGAAATATCTGATATATCTAAATACCGGGTATTCCAGACTCTGCCTCGAAGCAAAATTGAAGAGAAATGTCAAACTGAAATATCTGATATATCTAAATACCGGGTATTCCAGACTCTGCCTCGAAGCAAAATTGAAGAGAAATGTCAAACTGAAATATCTGATATATCTAAATACCGGGTATTCCAGACTTTGCCTCGAAGCAAAATTGAAGAGAAATGTCAAACTGAAATATCTGATATATCTAAATACCGGGTATTCCAGACTCTGCCTCGAAGCAAAATTGAAGAGAAATGTCAAACTGAAATATCTGATATATCTAAATACCGGGTATTTCAGACTCTGCCTCGAAGCAAAATTGAAGAGAAATGTCAAACTGAAATATCTGATATATCTAAATACCGGGTATTCCAGACTCTGCCTCGAAGCAAAATTGAAGAGAAATGTCAAACTGAAATATCTGACACGGCTAAACGTTTCAAAGATGAGAAAATTAGAAATGACATTCAATTTAAGGGGAACAATTCAATGTGGCGTATTCTTAGCAGATTAACAAAAGAGAGAAATCTCAAGCTGCCCTATCTGCCATGGCTAAACGTTTCAAAGGAGAGAAAATTAGAAATGACATTCAATTTAATGTGAACAACTCAATATGACGTATCCTTGGCAGATTCAAATATGACAGAAAGACAAAACTGACCTATCTATCATATCCAAATATTCAAAAGATTGAAAATAGGAGGGAAATCAGAGTGACGTAACTGACATGACTAAAAATTCAACAATGAAACTTGGGAAATAATAGTATTCTGTCTGTCCACGTTGAACTACTCAATATAGCTTGTCTCTCTCAAAGCAAAATGAGAGAGAAATACTTAACTAGCATATCTGATATGGCTAGAAATGATATTCCATCCAACTGAGGGGGAGGGTAATCCATGTTGCGTAATTCGGAGAATAACTAGAGCCTTAGGCACTGAAACGGGGCTATTTAAATGTAAAATAGGCTGTTGGAATAATTCCACTAACTCTCTGATGTTCAGTCCCCATGGCGAAGAGCCATACAATTTGTAATCTCACACATTTCTCTCAATAAGGATCTCTAGTGCATTAGTGTAATTGTACACACATATATATTTAAAAAAAATAACTTGTGACCGATGGGACAGACATTTATTATGAAACCAACCCGATGAAATGATAAATAATGTCTTCTCTAAATGTTACCAATATTTGTAAAATATTTTTACTTTTTTCAGATTATAGAAAGCATATCCTTCAGCAGCAAATGACAAAAACTGAATATTGAGATACAATGTAAACTCCTAATGGTTAGATGGACTGGATCTATGCTGGGATGTATCCTCTCATGGCATATTATTTACATGTGCCTCCTTCGGCCACTACACGCCTAGTTTGGAAGGTTACAAATTCTAACAATGTTTGTATGCAGACTTGTACAATGTAGATCACTGCATGCTATCTAAAGATGACTTGAAGTTTGACCCTATCAATTGACCCTATCAGCTAAGTGAACCAAGCCATTGACCTAGGTCATGCATGTGTCATGCATGTGTCTATGCTCGTAATGGTATAGAGGGTCTGGTGGAGGGGATGTTTGTGTATAATTCCCCAGTTACATACCATATATACAATTTCTGCAAGAATGGAAGCCTAGAAAATTAGAATTTCTTGCCAACATGGCAAACATGTGATAAGTCTGCCTTAAACTATTTTGTTCTGTATTTGTTAAGTGTTCTAAATAAAGTTTTTATCAACCAATGATTCATGACATCCTTTCAGGAAAACTCTCTGAGTCAACCTCTGAATAGTATCCATTTTGTATTCATGCTCTAAAGCAGGAAATCTCTGTGAAAATGACATATGAACATATATAAGAATAGCAGAAAATATTTAACTTCACTAATATAGACCAGGTGAAACAAAATCCAGCCAAAATAGTTGACCAAACTATCTGCAGTAGCTGAATAACTTTTTCTTCTGCTCTTCCTCTCAAAGCCTAAAGCAGTTAAATAAACAACCAGTCACCCTGGCAACGGTACCAAATGTGCTCAAGTTTTTCCTGACTACAATACAGGACCATACGGGACTAAATTTCCCCGTGAAAATAGGAAAGATCAATCTCACAAACTCGGACATATTCGACGGGTGGGATATCTGACATGAATTAAACTTCAAAGAGAAGAAACTGGAAATGTGATGTTTTACATGAAGGAATAATCATAACTTCCTAACCTATCAAATTGGGGTCATTTTGAGCCTACTTGCATGCCCCTCCAAGCAGATGATCATGGGTAGGTTCAAAGCGACGCCCATGGCGGTAGAAGTGAAAGGTTGCGTTTTCCTCGCCTTTCTTTCAACTTTCTGCTGCATTAAGGTGCCCAAAATTATTTTTCTTCACATAAATATTTCGTAATTGTAAATTATTTCTTTTATAGCATCTGAAAATCGGACATCTGACTCAAATATACATTTCCATGTGACTATGGGTACGGAACGCTGTCCAAGAAAAAAGCAAGCGTCAGTTCCAACATTCAATAATCAGCCGCCGTCCATAAAAGAATTTCTATGTCAGTAATAAAAAGACATTTTTGTATGACCGCACCAATTCCAAATGTGTATGAAATAGCATTAGTACAAATAAACGATGGTTTATCAAAAGATGGAATCGGTCAAATGTTTTCAATGATGTCAGCAAAACATGATGATCATGATAAAATCATAATCACTGACCATTGTTCTTTACCCAAATTAATTTCCAAGTCGTTTTCCAGAGTATGTATCTCAGTCAGGCTTTGATTGCGTTTGTTCATTTGAACACCATGGAGATGTAACACACATGCTATTCAAACAGCCCCAAGCCCCGGGTTAAGTGGAATTAGACACAAGTAACGAAACGTAGCCCCAGAGTTATTGTATACTACGATCGTACTTTGCCGTCAGTGTTCGATATTTATCAGAAACGTTGTGTGAGTGAGTGAGTGAGTGAATAGGGTTTAACGTCGCTTTCAACATTTTTTCAGCTATATCACGACGGGGAAGGGAAGGGAGGGGAGGGAGAGGGGCAGGGGTACCTACTTGTAACAGAGCAGATCTAATGCTGCCATTTTTTAGTGCTGTCCCACTGAAATATCATGCCGTAGGCAGACATGACACCCCACTCAGTCACATTATACTGACACCGAGCGAACCAGTCCTTGTTCTATCCTCTCAATGCTGAGCGTAAGCGAGGGAGCAACAAGTTCCATTTTTCAAGTCTTAGGTATGACCCGGCCTGGGATCGAACCCAGTACCTACCGCTTACGAAACGTTGTGTGGAGGCGTTTGGTAGTGTATTCGTGTTTCTGCAATAATATTCTGTGATGTTGATTGAAATCTTCACATTCTGGACGTGATCTAGTAAATACTACCAGGGGAGACATGTATACGCCGTGTGCAGGTCCTTTTGGAAGATTGCTATCTAAAATATGGAGAATTAAGTAGGTCAAACTGGTAATCGTCTCTCATGTTGTGGGAAAAGCAATGGTTCATTGTTGTAAAGGTCAAGATATGATGTTCCGTCTGGACTATCAGTAGTTTACTTCATATTCAGCGAAGGGAGTATATATCCTTCACAGCGTCGCTAATATAGCGATTATCCAGGACTAGGAGATCGTCTATATAGCGTTTGGTGAATAAGAATGAACGGGCTTTGGATTGGTTATCTTTTGACAAAATCTGCACATAGGAATACTCCTACAAACACGTCTGGCGATAGTTTGCAGAGTTATCATCATTATACCATCTTTTACAACAGTATCGTAACTGACTAGTCGTTCGGGGAACCGTCTGTCTTTTGTTTATACTTACGTAGTTACTGGACCGTGCAAGCGCAAAGATTCTGTTACACACTGGTCCAAGTAAGTCAACTTGGACATCGCTTCATAGGTGGGGTCATCCTGAAATGAAAATATCAGTGTTTCCGAGGGATATGCATGACTGCATTCTGAGAACCTGTATCCTGATGCAAAATGATAATATCAGTCATTCTGATTCAATCGTATACAATTTGTAAGTTTATTTCAGACAACAATGCTTGACGGTCTTTAACCGTCATGCATTTGTACCTTTCAAGTAAACGGCCTGTGTCAACAGCTAGCTAAATTGTATGTGTAGAAAGTTAGGCTCTTCATAGAGCGAAAGTTTTCATTCTGGGAATTCGGGAGCGTGAAATGGACCAGGGTTGTCCAGAAGATTATCCAACCGGACTCCAGGTACTTACATCACCTATGGTGTCCTGAATCTCCTGGTAAGCTCTCTCCTGACATTCCGGATTTAAGGCAAAGTTGTATGCTAGGCACTGCAAAGTCGTAGCCGTGGTTTCGTAGCCAGCTATGAAGAAGAGGAAGCACTGGGCCACCAATTCGTCAGTTGTCAGTCCTATAGGCGAAGGAAAATAAAAGAAAATGTCTCAACAATATCAGTCTACCTCAAAACCATGTTAACTTGACATTCCCAATCTATAGTTGCCATTATTGCTGATAAATATATACCGTAACTAAAGAGTGGTGTATGCTTGCTACCGGGCTATTATTGGATGTTCGGCTGAAAATTTTAGTTCTCATACAAACACTGACAATCCCAATAGACAATGTTCTCGAGTCGCACAAGACATGTCTAAGATATATCTAAATCCAGGGATCCAGTGATGAGGCAGCTGGATGAGCTGGCTATGGCGATTAAATCTCGTCACAAGGCCACTCCGACCAGAGACGTTTAAACGTCGCCAGAGATAATTTGTATCACAGAAAAACTGGTGAAATAAAGTCTGTTGCTGTTCAAACGATTTATGACAATTCTTGACGCACGAAGGTTGAGGAGGGAAGCACCGCTTCTGTGGTTGTCCTGTGCCCTTGGTTTGGTTGCTGAGATAAGTTGAATAATTTAATCGGTTCCCCATTAATAAGCCCGGCGTTTACCCGCTTACCGTAATTTCATGTACAAATCCGAAGAGGACCAAACGTCTCTATTTTTAGCAGGATATATACTTATCTGTTATGATGTTTCGACTCAGGACAGAATTTCCAGTCTTACGTTTCTTTCTGACTCTCCGTGTATCATTCCCTTTATTGGTTTCTGATGTCATTTGTGGATCTCCATCTATTGGATCCTCGTCTGCTTCAGCATCCATCATCAACTGGAGAAAATCTACTCTTCTCTGTAAAACATTACAGTAACTGGATAGTCAGCTGCTTATTGTTTTCCACAATAACATTGGTTAAAATTGTCTGGCGAACGTTAGATCCAAGATCAACATGGATCATCAAATGCACAGGCACCGCCCAAGTCTGACAGATCTTCTATAATATCCAATCGCCCATTCACACTTTTCAAAATCATTAATTCGATGAAATAGACAAATAGAATAACTGACCTTCTTTCTTTCTAAACATCTGTTGGAGAAAATCGCGATAATATACATCATTGTGTGGTTTGTTGAATAATTATCGGGAAACTTCTGAGAAATACGTTAGCATAAGCGATCGGTGCCAGTGATGGACAGTCTTTCTACCTACGCAAAATGAGAGTAAATTATTTCCTGAATATGCAGTTTCTTTGACCAGCAATGCTACGTATATTCTGCAGTAAAGTTGTAAAGATAATTTCGGCAATATGATTTCTACAATTTTGTATTATTCCGAAGGATGCGCAATACGCGCGAATACAAAGCATATACTGTGTTACCACATCTTCTTTTCTTCTCTGTTCCACAGTCGCCTTGATGTTGTATTCGAAGAATTGGATGCTCTCTTTAGGCCACATTCCTCCTAGTAATTTCCTGAACGGTCGGACAACATCAGGCAAAAACACTGAAATAATGAATATAAAGATATTCGGCGTTCTATCGATCCGTTCCGAGAAGAATAATTGACAAATCATATTCGCGATACTAAACATTTCTTTATTTTTTTATACAGTTATTCAAAGAAGAAGACTTCCGAGTAAACTCCTAATAAAAGTCGACATGTCTCCATTGTCCTCGAATTGAGACTCTTTACACCCGCGTAAAGAAAAATTCCATCCTGTTCATCCGAAAAATTACAATAAAAGCGTGGCTCGGATACCTCATCCTCTTAAAACGACCAGCAAATCCAAAAGTATATTGGTCAGGGATGTGGACCTGACGATAGGATTTCCTGCTGTCATACCGACAAAACTGCACTTCTGCATGCTTGTCTTTTGCAAGAAAGTGGCATGTATTCATATTTCCAGTTCATACCTACATTACCATGGTTACTCGTTGGGTACTATAATTAGATACGCCGTTATATTGTCCCACCACCGTTTAATGCTATCGATTAATGACTCAGTTTCACATTACTGAGAGATTAAATAAGAACCTGTCTGTTCACGGACCCGTGACTTCAGCTGATGAGCTACTGGGTGGTATAGTTTCCCTTTGCTCTATTACCCAGGAGAATACATAATTTTATTGTATTATATTTTCCCATATTCATAGATAGTGCCAATATGCTTAGAATAATGTACAGTTTATCAAATATAACATGAAAATATTCCAGCTATCCCAGTTCAAAATAGTCGCCTTGGTTCATAGATGGGGCACAGTGAAATTATACTACCCAGTCCCTCATCAGCTGATGGTCACGGATCACTGAACCGACAGGCACTTTGTGATTCTCTCAATAATGTGCAACTGAGCCATTGCAATCAATGCATGGTAAGCTCCTGTTGCTGGCTCCCTAGTACGTTATAAAACAATGGGATCACACCGACGTGTTTCGAGCTTCGAACATTGCTGTTCCGATTGAAAATTTTCATTCCACACACATTTTCCCTTCTCCCCTATTTTTGCTTTTTATAGATCTGACATTGGTTACTGATAGTTTCAGAAAGCAGTGAGTTTCCAACCGAACGGGTTAGACGGGAGAAATGGGCTCCACAATATCAGTCTGCTAAAGATGCATGCTCAATTTACCAAGGGGCGGACAGTCGCTCGTAACATCATTGCATTTCTCTTGAGCGTTACCAAGGGAAGACAAAAAATGAAGAACACCAACTTACGGCTTACAAGGAACATTAAAGACAGTCTGAACTTGAAAATATTTTTTACGTGTTTAACAAACACATTATCCGGGTCTTTCTGTGAGTCAACCTCCAGGCCGAATGCAATGGAGGCGATGACCTCCATGGTGAATCCACCAAATAACCTTAGGAAAAGACAATTCATCAATTAAATATTGTATCAGATTGTCACCCACCAGACATGCAAGAAATAACATTCACAGAGATCTTATAAAGTAGAGAGCAACACCTCAGGGACCGATCCTAATACATTAAGGTAGAGACCGACACCTCAAGGACAGATCCTAATACATTAAGGTAGAGACCGACACCTCAAGGACAGATCCTAATACATTAAGGTAGAGACCGACACCTCAAGGACATATCCTAATACATTATTAGAAACCGTCACCTCAAGGACAGATCCTAATACGTTAAGGTTGAGACCAACACCGTATGGACAGGTCCTAATACATTAAAATAGAACCCGACACCTCATTCCAAAATTAGGGGAAAATTTAAAAGTAGATTGTCAATGTTGAAGAAAAATTGACTTTGAAAAATGCAAAGGTTCATTTGAACATGACTAAATTTGTTATCACGAGAACCATATCAATTTAATTGAAATAGCATGTCAAACATCTGTATGGAGCCTTTATTCTGTAGGGGAGATTGGGGTACAGTGGGACATGGGGCACAGTGGGACAAGCCGTCTAGCTCCTTTGCTATGAACAAGAGGCACATAGCATTACTATCAGCAGAAAGCTATCACCCCCATGCAACTTCTATATTGATTACAAGTAAAACCCATCATTGGTAAAAAAAAATAGGGACACAAAAACTGTTTTTGAGCAGTAGAAGTAAATTTTTAGGGCTGAGGATGATAGTTCGTTATGAGAAGTTTTCAGCAGTACTTCATTGCTGTTTTGTTACTACTGAGAGAGGATGGACAAAGGTACACTTTACTTGTATCGATTTAGAATCTCTGCTGTATGTATTAGTTTTTTGTCATAAAAAGTAATATATCATGCACCTGGGGCAGAGTGGAACACTTTTGCCGGGGCACACTGGGACAATAATAATCAAATGGTGAAATTTCCTTTCATCCTAAAATGCCATCAAATTGCATTATTTTGTTTCCTAGATGGTAGTATTTGCTAATCCTATCAGATTTGATGAGTTTTACTAAACTTTCAAAGTCAAATGCTTTCGTTGGGATGAGAATCACACAAAATAATTTTTTCCTCAAATTTGGCTTCTGGGAAATATTTTACGTAAAGCAGGGGCCTAAAATAGCAACTAACTTAATCACCGCTGTTGAATCTTCTAAATTTACAAGCGTCTAGTCGGTCATTCATAATCCAGCCGTCGTCCATTAGAGAATATCCGCGTCCATAATCTAAAGACCTATTCCATACTAACAGTATTAGCACCAAATTCAAAAAGACAATCATAGTATACATAAACATAGGCTTCTTTCCTGCAAGAGAGAAGCGGTCAACAGTTTTCAATGATGCCGGCAAGACATCATGATGTTCCAAAAATATCAAATCCGTATCGCTGATCAGTATTCTTAATCCATAATATTCGTTGTAAAGAATGATGTATCTCAGTCACGCTTTGATTGTGACTGTTCATATGAGTACCATGAGGATCTTGAAGTACATGGGTTTATACGGCCCCTAGCCCCGGGCTAAGCGGAATTAGACACAAGTTACGAAACGTAGCGCCATAGATCTTGCACGCTACGTTCGTATTTTGCTATCAGCATGCGATATGTATCGCCAAATTTGAGAAACTTTGAGTGGAATAGCCCTGTTTTATAAGTTTCTACAACAATGTTTTGTGACGTTGATTAAAATCGTCACATTTAACACAGGATCTAGCAAATGCTACTAAGCGAGATATGTATACGCCATATGCAGGTCCCACTGGAATATTACTGTCCAGAAAGGGATAGTTTACGATGTCGAAATTGTAATCATCTCTTTTGTCATAAAGTCGACGAGAGAATGCCCGCTTCATTTAACTCTTATGAAACATATTAGTATATACTTCTTATAAAATGTATTTTGATTATTGTCCCATCGCACCCCAGTGGGTGTCCCAGAGTACCCCATAGTGGGGCAAACTGGGACACATTTTTTACGTTTTTAAAACAGAATTCTAGAGAAAAGTATAACAGATATTTCAGATTTTTCGTGTGACTATGTCATAATAAGTATAAGTTATAACGAGAGTATACAAGGCTACACTACAGGACAATAATAACAGAGATTTTTGCAAAAAGGTGAAAAATGTCCCAGTGTACCCCAATCTCCCTTACTCTGGAGTGTACATTCACCAAGGCTGATCCATCCATCAGTTATTTATTACGGATAGTCTATGTACACTGGTGTTCAGTCAAGCACAAGCGGGAGTTTTTGAACACTACACAAGTTTCTGGATATTCTGACACCAGTTAGTTTGGATCCACCAACTTCGTTATCCGCACACGGGCATCTTTGGGCGCTGTTCAGTTTCTTCCCACTCATCGATGACCGGCAATGTCACATGATATGATCGTGCCAAACCTATTGGTCACATGCTCTCTAAACCGACGCTGATTGGATGATGTAGCTGGAGATCGGATCCCAAAATCGTGTTTAACCGCACAGTTTAACAGTTTTTGAATACGAGAGTTTGTAGACAAGGGATTTTGGACTCCAATTATTAAACAAGCTGAATATTTGAATCCATTTTCCCGGCGTCAGAAAACTCCGACCATGTTCACCGCACAGGAGGAAATATTTCGGATTTAGGACACCAGTATTAAAATTCCAGAAACTCTCTGTTAAAAACTCTCGTGTGTGCTGGGCATTAATGACTGGTGAATGTAATGACTATCGTGAGACATTGTACTTATTATACGACATGCTGAAACGACATTTTCGCCTACTGAACCGAAATGAACATGCTTGACTTGATTGCACGAGACAGGGCAGAGGGTGCTGTATTTCCAAAAAGTTTGAGCAATGCTTTCGCAGAATTTGTAAATTAACTTAAGAAACGGTTTCAAATTCATTTCTGGACTATGTTCCAGCAACAATACTGGGTACCGTGGAGAGAGAGATAGAGAGATAGAGAGAGAGAGAGAGAATTAAGGTTTAACGTCGCGTTTGGAGGCACAGATATGACGAAGATTGTATAGTCATAACGATAAAATCATCTGTTATTCATATACACTAGCGTAGCGGGGGGGGGGGGGGGGGGAGAAAATCTGTATTCAAGTTTAATTATCTCAGGAACCCAGAATATCCGTTTTCTTAGCAATATTATTTTTCTGGTGGTATACATATATAACAGGTATATAATTGTTATCGGACCATGATAGTGATGGGTATAATTTCAACTATCTGCATCAATATATTGTCCACCGATGTCATATTCAAAATCGGTTATCATTTGTAGTCCTTTTCTTAATAAACAACTATGGTAATATTACAATCAGCCCTCATCCATCATACCCATATGGAGAGTATTACGGTTCCTACAACAGCATTAACTTTCAGTATTAGCATATAAATTTTAGTTAACGTTAATGACAAAGGATTTCGAATGTTCATTCCATTGCAATGAAGAATTTGTTCGGCAGTATTCTGCTCTTGTCCGTTATAGTTGGGACTTTTTCGTGAAATGTACATAGCGGAACGGTCGTATTGATAGCTAACTTTGGAAAGTATCTTTGCTTCAAGCCATTGTGGATAGCAAAATACAACAACCATGCGATTAAATGCTTCCATTTATGGGCGTGTGAGTTTGCGTGTTACACGAAATGTGGAGACAGGCAGTGTTTATCCTATGGAGACTACAGCTGGCGTGGTGTTATATAGCGATGAAGAGAGAAAAGCGTTGTATTATAGATTCCATTTCCTTGTCTGGCCTCCGCGCCATGTGGAAAATTGCAATGAACAACTGTTCGGTGAGCATTTGTTGACTAGGATCACTGCTTTCGTTTGTAAAATCAATTCAATTCAATGTCTGGTTTATATGCGCTGCATCTCGGCTCGTCCTTGCCTTGAAAATGTACAAAATCGAGGGGATTTCTTGTATATTGACCATGTAACGAGGATGGCTCATTACATAATAAATATACCAAAGGCATATATAATATGTTTCCTCGATTGGAAGGAGAGGTGACATTGGAAAGATTGAGGTCGCTATACTTAGTGGTTAGTAAACGACGAAAATTTATTATACAACTGGTGATTTTGATGTGGAAAGACGAACAACCGATTTATTGGTCTACGGTACTGCATGTAACAAAAAACATTCACACTATTACTGTTCTTAGCTGAGAATATGCTTTCAACGATAGCCGTTGACTTTTAGACACATCGTCGAATGTTCATTTCAATGCAAGACTTTGCCCAGCATGCTCCGTTTCCGCTCCACACTGCAATGTATTTAACAGACAACAGAATTCTATAAAATGCAAGGATTAATAGCACTAAACTTCGAGTAAATTTGCTTTTGTGCCATCTGATTTGTGGCTCGACCCACCACAATCATACGTCGTACACTCAGTCTTTGAGAAGACAGCTGGGGTAAATTTGATCGCACACCATGCTCCGGTCTGCCTTCTTGGCTGATTTATGTGTTTCATTTTCTCACCAACTCCATGGACGAATGCAGTGGAATGAACATGACATGGCTGGGATTAAACGTTCGACAGCAAAACGACCTCGCTCGATTAAGAACCGTAGTAATGGATAACTGCAGTATACTGCCTGACATATTCTCTATTGCGACGGAACGAACATTCGAAACCCTTTGTCATTCTAAAAGTAATATGCTAATTTGAACGTAAACGCGGTTGTAAGAACCATAATAATATACCAGAGGGACCTGCATATGGCGTATACATATCCAGCCTATTAGCAATTGCTAGATTCTGTGGTAAATGTGACGATTTTAATCAAGGTCACAAAACATTAAAACAGGGCTTTAATTTGGTGATAATGTTATTATATGAATTAGGTCTTTGGATTACGGACGTTGAGATTCTTTAATGGATGACGGCTAAATATTGATCGACGGACTAGACGCTATCCCTCATGTTGTAGGTATAAGCATCTCATATAATACATGTACATATCTCACTGACAGAGATGTTCTTCTATATGATTGGATCATAATGCTTACACCTCGAAACTCAAGTAAATGAGGAATCCCCAAGATATTCGTTACCTGTTTGGTCATTATATGTCATTATTCAACAGTTCTTCTTTGGGCATGTACATGTAGCTATATATCCTTGCATGACCGCACCTTTTTTCCAGTGAACTGTTTACTACTGGAACTGTGGTCATAATTCCATAATTCAAGAATGAACAAAGAATAATAGTGAGAGTCCAGATTTTTTTGAATTGATACAAAACATAGTAGGAAAATGAAACAATCAAAATTAAGTCATCTGTGGGGATTGGAATTTAGTTCTTAATCCGAAATTGCATACATATAATTATGTAGATTAAACCATCCACGGTCAAGGCAAGCAGTTTTAGATATGATAGTGTATTTGGATTTGTTTGATACTTGGTGAGAATTGTATCCAAATGAGAGGAGATACACCTGGCGGCAGCCCAAGCCTATAAAGCAAGCTAGATTGGATGTTTGTGATCTCGCGCAATATGTCACATGCAATTTCAATTTCAGATATCTGACCTAGTTTTAGATCTGACCATTCGCCTATCGTAATGACTATTAAATTCTCGGAATTTAAACGTGGAAAGGGTTACTGGAAGTTTAATAATTCACCAGTTCATTACTAAATCATTCTGATTACGTAAAATTGGTTATAGAAACTATTGGGGAAACTTTGCAACAACATTCCAATCCGCTGAAGAACCTATAGCAGATGAATACAATAGTACATTAGATGATCAATTGTTATTCGAAATGCTTATGTTAAATATAAGAGGGAAAACAATACCATATTCTAGTTACAAAAAAAGAGAGCAAACTAATAAACAGAAAAAATGGCTATTTTAGAAATTCAGCTACATTCAACTATGGATAAAGATAAACAGATTGAGACATTAAGGGAAATTATTGAAATTAGAAAATAAATACAACTTACAAATAATATAAAAGTATAAAGGTATTATCAGGAGAGCAAAGATTGATTGGGCAAATAAACGAGAAAAGCCGACAAAGTACTTTCTAAATAAAAACTTTCTGAACAAAGTGATGACGCGAATTCAATATGATGCAAGGGAATCTATTAAAAACAGGAGGCCATGTTAGATAAACCAAACAATTTCACAAAAACTGTAAACTAAGAAAGACACACTTCTAGGAGACTCAATAAAATTATCAGAATTACAATCTGAAAATTTAGAAGGCTAGCTTACACCTACTGAGATACTCAGTGCTTTAAAGATGCTTAAAAAATGGCAAAAGCCGTGGACCCGGTGGTTATACTGCTGTGAGAACTGCTTTACTGCTTTATACAAAAAATGGAGAGACCCAGGATTTTTTAAAATAAATTTCTATAATTATTAGTGTTCCATTGAAACCATGGGGAATTGGGTTCAAATGCTTAGAAACTAAGGTGATGTAACAAATCCGTTTTGAAAAGATGTTTTTAGAGCGTGGAGTTCGCTACCGAGAAAGATAGAATACAGGGAAGATTTCCCTAGTGTCTTTCAAAAGCAGATAATTTGGCAAAATTTTACGGATGGTAAACCTTTCATATTTTCACATTGGCTAAGTAGTGGAATAACATTTGTGCATGACCTAATGAGTAATGGAACATTTTTGTAATACCTGGAATTCAAACAGAAATTTAAATAAAAGACCAACTTTTCAAACTTTTAATGTGTTATTTATGCAGTAAACGAAGCTGCAAAAAATCTCTTTCAAAATAATGAAATACCCCTCAATAGCACCAAATACATTCCCTCTTGTTAGGCGCACAAAAGGCTGTAGAACGTTTTATAGAATACTTTTGGGATCTAATTTCAAAAAATCAAAATCCAACCAAAAGAGGGAGCCGATTATTGGTGAAACTTACACGAATCGAGAATGACAAATTTTTAATATATGGGCAATGACGTTCACGGCAAATTCAAAATTGATATGATTCCAACAAAAGTTGATTACTAAAGGAAAAGTTCGGGTTTGGTTGCCTTTGCTACATAATAAAATAGAACCCAAAAGATATTTTTTCTCATTTTTTAAATTTTTTTGAAGGAGTACTAATCATTTTAAAACTACGAACTCGCAGTTCTCAGAATGCCGCCATTGTACTGTATCCAGAAGTCGGATATGACGTAGGGTCAAGGCATGGAGCTCTTCTGTCTGTTCGGGTAATCTAATCGATTTGGGTAGATAGAGTAAATTGAGTGAAATCATGTCGACGAGCGGCAGTTCCGATTCCAGCGGTAAAAGGGACGAGGAAGCTGTGTTTGATTTTCAAGGCTACCAATTCGAACTGAAACGCTCAGATACGGAAGATCAGAGCAGCGAGGGTGATAGCAGCTCTAGTAGCGAGACAGGTGACTAAATGGAGATTTAGTATTGTCTCGGTGAACACGCTACTCTCACCGACGGCTTACTGGAGAGATCGTGTGTCTTCGCTGTTGGGAGAGCGAACAAAGCCGCGCTCTGGCAACTAGAAATTAAGAAGTATTGAGCTATTTAGTATTTAAAGTAATTCTTCTAAAATTTTACCAACAAAACTGCAATTTTCACCTTGAAACACGCAGCTCCATGATGCCTTCACATGTTCTGTATCAAGCTTACGTCACGCTGTTTTACGTACTTTTACTCCTTTTGGGTAAGATAGGTCACGTGACAATACAATGGCGCTTTCCTGGAGTTTGGTAAATTTGACGGTATCACAGCATTTTGTTAACTATTTCTGCGTTAAAATAAATTAAAAAATACAGCTGAATAGCATTTGACTAGCGCTTTCAGTTGAAATGTAGCTTTATCAAACCCGAACCTTTCCTTTAACAGGATCCTGACAACAAATAGATTTGCAAACAAGTTGGATCCGGGAGTTTAAGATGTACGCATTTTGCAGCAAATATACTGAGAGTACATGTATAGAACAGTTATTCTGGGAATGTGAATTTTTAAATCTGTTGTGGAAAGACATATGTGACTGGTAAGTTGAGATGAAAACTACCATAAAAATTGCCCCCTGTTGTGAAACAATTTGTTTGGGAGGGCATGGGAAGCGTAATGCAGTGGTTAATTTTTTCTTGGTAGATAGTAAGTACAACATATATGATGTACATGTATACAATACATAAAACACGATTTGCAAGACATGTACAAAATTGACAGGTGTATACATAATTTAAAAGGAGAACAGGACAAGTTTAATAAATATTGGTCGTCTTTCTCTTTTTCATAAACAAGTATTTGCATGCAGGGTCTCAAGTCACTTAGTCATAGTATTTCTGAGATTTCTGAATTTCTGGATTTTGAAATGGCTTCCTGTTTGATTCCATTACCGGTTATGCTTTTGCATATTTTTCACATAGAAGAATATTTTTTCGCTATCCAGATATAAAGTTATTGTGTAGTGTTTAATTAGTATGTGCATCGAAAATTTGAAATGGATGGCGATAGAAGTGTATACGGCCTGTATAGTGGCCCTTGTGAGGCTAGAAATGTGCATTTCATGTCATGGAATTTTATTGGGGAGTGACAATACCAATATCAGTACTGGTTTAAAATATTACATCTTACTTTTGTTATTACCAGCACCAATTGTTTCAGTAATAGGTCCGTAAGCTTTGTGATTTGCCATTGTCAATCTATTCATATACCCTACAATATGGTTGAGATATAGTATCTTTAGAACCGCCGAACTATACCTTGTATTGTATGAAGACACGGAGTTCTCTTTGGTTTATATCATATACATATACATGCAACTGGACAATATTGTGTATTGTTATATTCACTATATAAATTGTAATGAGATAAAACTGCATATTCTTCGGACACGTGGGTGTATATTGCCCGCTGAAACTGCATATTCCACCCCCCATGGAATATATACACCAGAGGGAGATAATTACAAGATAGGTCGCCCCGTTCTCTCGGTCGCGCTGCAAACAGCCGATGAAGGACTGTTCGTTGAGCTGATTTTAGCTGGAGAATACAGCAGAAATAAATATTTACCCCATTTAATTGTAAGTAGAATCGTACCCAAGCACATTACTGAAGTAACTAACAAGCGTCAACGAATAACTATACGTGCGTTGCGAGATTTACACGATGTAGTGAAGCAGCTCCGAATCAATGGAATCTCGTGCATGATAAATTTCCCACTGAAAACAACCAACTCTGAAGGATTGCGCTGTCACAAAATAAAACATAAAACAATATTTTGTTCGAGGGATAATAGATTAGCACTGAGTTGAGTTGATAAATATAATAATGGAATTATTGCCTTGTTGTGAGGGGAATATGCAGTTTTGTGGGGCAACACAAAACAAGTCAATATTTTCATATCGTTGTATCTGTACATGCATATGTATTGTATCGCTGTATGATGTGTGGAACAAAAATGAAAAATGAATTAAAAAAATATCAATTATATTTAATATATTTATTTACTTTCATCGTTCCTTTACTCTCATGCAGGAATTCTTTATCCTGCATGGGAGTTTTAATGTTCCACAACGTCAAATATACTACTTTAATCGATTTGAATCAATCACTAAACCCACTACTGCAGAAAAACGAATTGAAGTATTCTTGAATCTGACAAATTATCCTTACTCTTTAACAGCAGTAGATGTCCCTTTCTTGGCACATTCTAGAAAATTGTCTCTCAAACTTATCCCACACCCATTGATTAAACCAAACACCTAAAAGAACATAAGATATTATGAGAGATAAAAATGGTATTTCTGAATGAGCTAGCATGTATACAGGCTGAAGATTAATTCAGCAACGCGACCTATGAATTCCTGGAAAATATGATGACATGATCACATAGCTATATAACAATTTAAACGTTGGTTTGATTTCTTTATGATGTTATCAAATAAATAAATTATAATCTGGCGAGTTCCAAATGTAACGAACTTAATGCATGGATTTTTCTGTACAATCGGGTTGCTAGTATCTCATCCTACCTGTTTGAGTTTACCAGAAGTAAAAGTTGGGACCATGAGGTTTCTAACATCTTTCCACTCTTGACCATTTAAGAAGAACACACCTCTGTCCATCGGCTCGTTAATGGTTGGACCGGCCTGTGAGTTCAAAATTATCCAAATAACAAGCGTCTGGTCCGTCATTCATAATTTCGCCGTCGTCCATTAAAGAATATCCGCGTCAATAATCCAAAAACCTCTTCCGTATTAGCACTACATTCAAAAAGACAATCATAGTACACATAAACATAGGCTGATTTTCTGCAAGAGAGAAGCGGTCAACAGTTTACAATGATGCTGGCAAGACATGACGATGTTCCAAAAATATCAAATCCGTATCGCTGATCAGTATTCTTAATCCATATGATATTCGCTGTAAATTCGTCATTTAGAGAATGATGTGCCTCAGCCACGCTTTGATTGCGTCTGTTCATATGAACATCATGAGGATCGTCAAGTACATAGGATCATGTGGCCACTAGCCCCGGGTTAAGCAGAATTAGACTAAAGTTACGAAACATAACGCCATATAGCATGAACGTTACGCTCGTATTTTGCTATTAGCATGCGATATGTATCGCCTAAGTTTAGAAACTTGGAGTGTACGCTCTTGATGAGATAGCCCTGTTTTATAAGTTTCTGTAATAATGTTTTGTGACGTTGATTAAAATCGTCACATTTCATAAAGGATCTAGCAAATGCTACTTTATGAAGGTTATGAATGTAACATGAATGATATGAATGTTACTATATGAATGCAAATGCTATTATATGTATTAAGTCTTTGGATTATAAACGCGGAAAATATTTAATGGACAATGACGGACTAGACACTTGTATTCAGCTCTCAGCTATTTAACGCAACATTAAAAAGATGGTGGAAAACGATGCAGGCGTACTGACAAAAAGTCATATGACCCCACAGACAAATATACTGGCTGCATATTTCTAAAAGCATAACAAGAACCAATTCTTGTGATGATTTGTATCCTAGACACGCTTTTATTGTGTCCATTCAAGTGGACATCTTTAATGGCATGATCACATGGTCACTTGCACTGGCTTGAACAAATATTTCAAAGAGATGATGTAATAGCCCTATCAAGTCATCTGAGGAAAAATGATGAACTATGTGACCGCCGGATAGAAAAACACGACCCAAACGAGGGAATATTTATAGAATGCCAGTTTAAATTGTGCAGGGGTGTACTGTTTATCATTTGCAGTATTTCGCGAGGATTAACGTTCATTTTAATGAGATTGTGAAGGTCTACGTTATTGTGAGCACTTATTCTCTGCTGAATTTGAAACATAATATGACTTAGGGGTCACGTCCAATCGATCGAGACTGTTTCTCGATTAACGAGTAAAACCGATAAATATCTCGTCTCGAAGGGTCCCGGATTATCTCTATCGATTGTTGTCCCGGTTTGCTCCCGGTTTTCTCTCGAAGCACAGGTCCATCTCGATCCCCCTCGAAATAACCCGACTTGCTTCGAGAGTGAATTCGAGATGCCTTCAATGAAGGTTTAAAGCATTCGGAAGGTGTACTCTATAAATGTATAATTCTCCGTGGCAGTGAGAGTAGGATATCACCCTAATGGTGTAGTAGTTATCGATTTTTTGATTACAGCGTAAATCAATATATTGATTATTGATAAGATCTTACGTCATTATTGATTGGGTTGTGCTGGCGTAATCTTGAGTCGGTATGTCTTGAGACGTTGCACGAACGTCTTAAGACGTGAGATGGAACGTCTTAAGACATTGTGTGTATGTATTGGTATGGAATGGGCATCTCAAGACGTGGATGAGGTCATCTTGAGAGGGGGGAGTGTTCATATCAAGATGGGGATGAGGATGTTGCTGGAGGCGAGGGGTAAAGATGAGGTGATCAAGACGGGGATGGACATCCTGAGACGATAGTGTAAGACGTGTAAAGATCTTGAGGGGACCCGGATGTAAAGAAGAAGATGTGTCGATCAAGGTAGGTAAATGGTTTATTATATTAGTGTATGGGGAGAGGTGTGGGGAAGGGGGAGTGACAGCTGTGTCTTTTATTGTCTCTCGGATCTATATGACGTCCTGGGGTAGGAGGACGGATAGTGTAAAATCAATCGAATAACCGCTGTGCGCTTTGTATTTCATCGGACGTCCCTCGGTGTGAGGACCGATAGTGTAATCGATCGAATAACCGCTGTGAGCTTTGTATCAATCACTTCCCGTGGTGCAAGGACGGATATCATAGAATTTGTACAGGGTAACAGCCATGTACAGTCTGGAGCACTGTGTTCGCTTCAGTAATATCGTATCTCTCAGTACTTTCAAGTACAACATGAAGAATAAAAAAGAAGAAAAACAGATTTTTGTTTTGTTTTAATTTATTAATTATTTCATCTTAAGCTTTTTTCCAAATTCTTTCACTTGTCGAAAAGTGCATTTTCGCATAAACAACAATGCCTCTCACATATGTTGAGTTGGTACGCCGAGCCACCAGCGGGGCATAGGCATTTATGGCACACATGCCATCCACACACATCACAAATGTGATTGGCCTCATTTTCATAGCATCTATGACATTGTATGTTCGGTTCCTCCATTGAGGATGTGTTAAATGAAAGTTGTCGTCTGACCCCCTCCAGCGAATAACGGCTCTCTCACTGGAGTGGTCAAACCATCACATGGTGTATTATGATGGCGGTGGCTAGTCTCCGGAGTGGAAAACATGGTTGGCGAGAAAGGGGAATCTCCAAAAGAAAGTGATCTATCCTCTTCCCCCTCCTCAATGAATGTACTGGATAAATCCATCGGTTCAAATTCAACCTGTGAATCGGAAAGAAAAAACTTAGATTAAATGTCAGATTGGAGTATAATTCTAAAAAAAAAAACATTGTTGTTACCCTCTTTACATTCATGATTTGCAAATAAGAAATTGTAGGAATTCATTATATAGTAATTAATGTAACTATTATAGAATTTTAGACCAGAAATATCCGTGAAGTTGGATGTTTTTAAAATGAGGATACTATGGAATAGAACTTACCATGCTTTCACATGCTTACTGCAGCCACATGCCGTGTTCTAGTATCAAATGATCGATCATGTCGTCAATAATAGCGAAGAATGCCAAGCATTCATCGCAATTTTCGGCGACATGATCGACCGTCCAACGGCCACCATAATACGCTCCCTCTTCCTCAGGCTGTTCATGCTGTTTTAAAAATTAAAAAACATATATTTTAGTCATAATATGAATAAATGAACTAAATTTTATTACTAATCCATTTGTTAAACATTTTTGGTATAAACTGTATACTCATTCACATAATCATAGCGTCTCCTTGAACCTTCAGAATTAAAGAACAGTACTAAATATTCTAATATGAATATACTTAACCAAATGAAAATGATAAAAAAAATTACCATAGAGTCTTCTGAGTTGATGAAATAATCCATCCAAATATCATGCCTATCCAAAAAAATGTGTGGCCATTTGTACTAGAATAGCAAAATAAGCCAGACAGGCATGGCAGTCATCAAAATTGAAAGGCATGGTGAAATTCTGAAGACATTATTTGCAAAGTGAAGGCTGAATGATTTACCTAAGACTAATGGATCATTTTATATCCAAAATTTTACAACACCTGTTGCCTCGGGACAGAGATCACACACCCCCTGTAGAGGATTAGGCCAGAATTGAAGACATGATCTAAACCAATTTCCAAAAATAATTTGTTTATTTGATATTTTTGGAACATCATGATGTCTTGCCGGCATCATTGAAAACTGTTGACCGCTTCTCTCTTGCAGGAAACAAGCCTATGTTTATGTATACTATGATTGTCTTTTTGAATTTGGTGCTAATACTGTTATGTGGAAAATGGAATAGGTCTTTGGATTATGGACGCGGATATTCTCTAATGGACGACGGCTGGATTATGAATGACGGACTATACGCTTGTAATCTGTAACACAAAACCTTTCATTTTCATGAAAAATATTAATATTTTTCAATATATAGAGAAATGAATACAAAAAACTTGATAATTGTTCTAAAAACATTATTTTTGATAATATTTGAAAAGAATCTAGTGTAATAAAAGGTTATGTAAATTGAAAAAATATGTTAATTTCACAAAAAGATCATAGTTAAAATTAAACTCCTGAGTCTCATACAAAATCTTATAAACTAGTTTTTAATAAAAATGAAGAAATGATTTTTGATAATTGTTTCTTCAGAAATGAACAGTTCATTTTCCTATTTTTTTAAATAAAAAAGTATTTCGTTTGACATCTGATCAATGTTGTTTTAATGTCTTATGAGTAAGTACATTTAATCAACAGGGGGGTTATTCTTTGACAGTTTTATCTTCAGGTGAGTCATTTATGAATAGAGACATCTGTTACATGCAGAGTAATCTACATGATGAGAGTAAACTAGGAAAAATATTCTGAAAATAAACAGGACAGAATATGTATACTGTTTTCTAGAAAACTAAAAACGTGTTTCTGATATTTCAATAATGTTTTTTTCAAAACTGTATTTTGTGGTTTTGAGACAAATATGATAAAAAACAAAATAAACTATTCCCAACTTCAAAGATAAAATGAGAGTTTGAGAAAATGTGTCAGGATCAGTCACATCTCACAAGCTGTTGTTCTAACCGATTAACAAGATTAAACAAAGATAAGTATATTCCAATTGATCAAGAGTCATTCACTTTCACAGTTTATTCATCACTAATCAGTACACTCTGTGTTAGTATTATCATGGACACACCTGTTACCACAACTAACATCTTGCAGAAATTACCAGTGTTTTTATAATTCATTAGTTTAGAGATAGATTCAAAGATACTTTTTTCTAGCACACATTCTTACTGGTTTGAAAATAATTCTCCTTCATATATATCATAAGAGTAATTGTTTTCATATATCTTATTTCCTGCATAATTTCAGTTTGAATTAGTTTCAGTGTAGATAATTTTATATTCAAAACATTCAGAATATCAAGATATAAATATCTAAATTTGAATGAAATCATATTAGTGTTGAAAAAGCAAGAATAGAAAAATATTACCTTTTGTACAGTCAACTAGACAAATATCATATTACATTAACATATAATGAAAATAATAATAATAGTAATAAATATGAATGTATTATAATATTTTTCCTCAAATAATATACATTGCTTGAAAAAAATATAATATAATTTTTTATGAAACAAAATTAGAGACTGTCAGTGGAGCTGTAATGTCAGTCAGTTGTAGTCGTTGATTGGTAGGGAGGACTCTACACCCAGCTATGAGTGATGTCATAGGACCCCCCAAACAGTTGGAGTCAATAGTGTATAAATTATTGACCAGTATCACAGTATATTAAGGAACTGAACAGAGCACAACATATTGTGAACTTGAAGGAGAGAAACACTGGACTACTGGACTACAGGATAAACTACATGTAAGTAAGGTTATCTTCAACATTTTTTCCTTATTTTCCAGAGAGATTTCTGAATTGCTTGATATTTATAGGGTAATGAGGTCTAAGGTCTGTTTAATCTCAATCCTTATTTGACTAATTATGAGTATAATAATAGTAATAATAATGCTGTTTTATACACTGATTATTCTAATAAAGTTTAAGACCGATTTAAACATCGATTATGATTGTTCTCTGTAGAATGTATGTGTGTTTAATAATTTTCTTTGTAGTGAATATGGCAATCTGGAATGGTGAGGGAGATATCAGTGATACCGGAGAAAGTCCTGATTTTAACCTTTTGGATCACTGCGAGTAAGTAGATATTTTTCATGCTTAAAATTGTTTGACAACAGTAACCTTAATTTTTTTTGTATTTATTTTGTATAGTACTAAATATCACCAAGACCAAAACAGATAAATGATATAAACTTTAGTCCAAAAATAACTATTGGTTTATAAATCACATATCACAATTACACATATAATTCCACAGAGTGCTTATAAATTACTATTGTAAACATTTTCAGTGTATTGTCGGACGACTTCCTCGAAGGACTGGATTTGCAAGTCGAATATGAACGTTTGAATAATGAAACCAAGAGACCATCAACTCCTAGGACAAATGAGAATACCAAAAGACGTAAGACAGAAGAGGTGTCGCAAAGGTCAACAAGCAATAGTATAGAAGTGCTTCACGAAGTGGATTCAATGTAAGTTCAGTTATTCCATTATTATAATTGCCATTAGTAAGGTATCATTAGTCCCTGCTTATTACAGAAAGTACAATTATTATTTTTCAGCTGTCTGGATGACCCTTTACTGCATTCAATACTGCAGGAAGTAGATGATTTTTCTAGCGCATCAATGTGGACTGTACCCCCTGCTTCAACATCGGATACCTCCCCTTATGTGACAAATAATTCTCTCGATAATGTAGTATTGATGGGTAATGTACCCTCTACGTCAACAACATCGGTTATCTCCCCCTATTCACCGAACAACTCCGATGTTGTTACCGGATTCATGGACTCGTTATCCAATCCTCCGACAATGGTTACCTCCCCTTACGCGACAAATAATTCTCTCGATAATGTAGGATTGCTGGGTAATGCACCCTCTACGTCAACGACGTCGGTTATCTCCCCCTACTCCCCGAACAACTCAGACGTTGCTAGAGGATTCATGGACTCGTTATCCAATCCTCTGACAATGGTTACCTCCCCTTACGCGACAAATAATTCTCTCGATAATGTAGGATTGCTGGGTAATGTACCCTCTACGTCAACGACGTCGGTTATCTCCCCCTATTCCCCGAACAACTCAGACGTTGCTAGAGGATTCATGGACTCGGTATCCAATCCTCCTTCATCGGTTAATTCCAATTACGCGACAAATAATTCTGTCGATAATACTGGATTCAACAATCAGATTGGGAGAGGGGATGATAGCTCAAACTTACCAAGTTATTCCTTAAAGGAAACAAAACGACAATTTTGGAAAAAATTCAACTCAGAAGAAGTTATACATCAAATTCGTTTAGAAAATGTAGGGAATACTACTTGGACAGAACATTTGGTTCTTTTAAACACAGCTATTGATGAAAGCCTGTCCAAAACACTTGCTGATTTGAATGATCATGACTTGGTACGCGTGTACATCCATCAAAAAGGTATGGAAACCCCCTTGATTTTAACATTAAGGAAAAAAACAGAAGTTACCACAGAGGCAATCTTGAAGTTGATAGAAAAATTGTTACAATCCAAGGAAAGTCTCAAATTTAATGAAAGTTTTCAAATAAGTATAGGAACGATAATATTACCTTCAGGAGGAACGGGTACTCGCTGTAGACAAATAAAGAGCGTGATAAGAAGAATAAAAAAAGCATTTTGACGATAACTAATTCTGACAACATGTGCGCTGCTCGTGCTGTTGTTGTTGCCCTGGCCTACAAATTCAAGGATCCAAAGAAACGTGCTATAGCAGACGGTAGAAACAGATTACAAAGAGATAAGGCTATTGATCTGTGTCTGAAAGCCAAAGTTAGCATTTCTGAAAGATGCGGTTTGAAGGAAATTGACACATTTGCAGAATATTTGCAAGTACAGATCATCGTGATAAGTGCTCAAAATTTGAATCAAATGATTAACAGGGGTAAACATGAAAGGCTTTGCAAAAATTTTCTCTATCTGGACAACCAACATTTTGATGTAATAACAAATTTGAAAGCATTTTACGGTTCCAGATATTACTGTGAAGTCTGTAACATCCTATTCCAGAAACGTTCACATCATAAATGCGACAATTTTTGTCGTGTATGTATGACGCCGGGGTGTGTTGAAAATGACACTCATCGTATATTACAAGCGTCTAGTCCGTCATTCATAATCCAGCCGTCGTCCATTAGAGAATATCCGCGTCCATAATCCAAAGACCTATTCCATATTCCATATAACAGTATTAGCACCAAATTAAAAAAACAAACAATCATAGTATACATAAACATAGGCTTGTTTCATGTCGCAGCAAACAGTGCTTTGACGAACACAAGAAGAAAAGCGTCAATTTTGTCACAAAAAGGGCAAACAAAAAGTCCATTTGTGAGTCCTTTTGGCAATGTTTACATTGTAATAGAGTCTTAGAAACTAGATTACGATCTCAAGATGATCACTGCTGTGATGAGTCAGTTTGTGTAACTTGTAAAGTGTATTACACGAAGAAACACGAATGTTTCATCTCCCCGAAAACTGGAAAAAAGCCTTCAACCAATTATGTGTTCTTTGACTTTGAATGTTCACAAGAAAGCGGGGTTCACATTCCGAACTATTGTGTTGCCCAAAACACATGTGATCACTGTATAATGGAGGACACAGTCGATGCAACTACACAATGCGAGAATTGTGGTAAGAGGGAAATGGTTTTCGAAGGTGAAAACACAGCTAAATATTTTTGTGAATGGCTCTTCTCTCCCATACACAAGGGATACACTGCAGTGGCTCACAATTTACGTAGCTATGATTCTGCATTCCTGATGAAGTATTTGATCGACAATGCTATAACACCTAAATGTATATACAGTGGCGGAAAGATTATGTACATCGAAGTACCCACACTGGGGATTAAGGTCATTGATAGCTTGAATCATATCCCAGCAGCCCTTTCGAACCTACCGCGCATTTTTGGAATCCCAGAGTTAAAGAAAGGCGACTTTCCCCACTACTTCAACACGGTTCAGAACCAGAATTATGTAGATCCATTTCCCGACCCTAAATTTTATGGGTGTGACATGATGTCGTCATCGCGGAGGGAAACATTTCTGAAATGGCATGCGGAACAGTCGGGGAAAATTTTTGACTTCCACAAAGAAATGTATGAGTATTGTCAAAGCGACACGTCTATTCTGCTGAAATGTTGTCTGAGATACAGAGAACTCATTATGAATCTGACAGAACCTCAGGCGACTGCTATTGATGACAGTGAAGGTAAATTTGGATCAGATCCATTGAATGATGTTACTGTGGCTAGTTTATGTTTTGGTATATTCCGTCACCTATTTCTCCAGCAAGGTCAAATAGCACGAGTCCCCTCTGAAGGTATTGTTGCCCGTGAGCAATATTCCGACATTTCTATCAAATGGTTGGAATGGTTGGTGCACAACAATGAGAGTGAGGGATATTCTTTATTCATCCAGCATGCTCTCAATCTAGGTGAGAAAAGGATCGGGAAATCGGGATCGTGTTGATGGTTTTGATGAAGAGAATAAGGTGGTCTATGAATCCCATGGCTGTTACTATCACGGTTACAGTCAATGTTACCATCCACAAGACCATAATTCAAAAGTAAATGCTCCCATGGGACAACTATACAAGGCTACTTTAGCAAAACAGAAATATATGGAATCTTGTGGGTTCAAATACATATGTATATGGGAACATGAGTTCAAGCGTGACGAAGCAAACGCAGCGTTGAAATCATTTCTTGAGGGGGTGAACATACATCCGCGATTAAATCCTAGAGATGCGTTCTTCGGCGGAAGGACCAACGCCTCACGTCTGCACTATCATGTGAGGGGGGAAGAGAAAATCAAATATCTAGATTTCACAAGTCTGTACCCTTTTTGTAACAAGACGAAAACGTACCCATTGAGATATCCTGAAATAATTACGTCAAATTTTAGCCCAATCTCGGAGTATTTCGGCTTTGCCAAAGTAGAGGTTCTCTCCCCTAGAGGATTGTATCATCCAGTACTGCCATATCGGTGTAACGGTAAACTATTGTTTCCCCTGTGTCGAACGTGTGCTGAAAAGTCCATACCGGTATGCACTCATTCTGATAAACAGCACACCATCTTAGGCACCTGGGTTACTCCGGAGTTGAACAAAGCTTTGGAAAAGGGGTATCAAATCATTAAAATATATGAAGTTTATCATTTCTCAGAGACCCTCCAATACGATGGTAAAAACTCCGATAGTGGGCTGTTTTCGGGATACATCAACACCTTTTTAGCTGTCAAACAACAAGCTTCCGGATGGCCTGAATGGTGTAAGAGTGATGTGGACAAAGAAAAGTACCTCCGAGAGTACCTAGAATATGAGGGGATGAAATTAGACAAAAATAAGATAGAGAAGAACCCGGGGCTTCGTGCTACTAGTAAATCTGCTCTTTGCGCGTTTTGGGGAAAATTTGGCCAAGTCGATGGTCAACGTCAGACCACGTTTGTCACAGAAACACATAAGTTTTATGAAATTCTGACCGATCATGAAAAAAATGTCGCGGATGTTCATTTTCCCAGTGAAGACATAGCGATGATTGAATGGAATAAAATTGATCAAGCTGTAGAAACGGGGCCTTCCTCAAATGTGTACATCGCTGCCATAACAACCGCCTATGCTAGACTGGAGCTTTACAAAGTCATGGATAAGCTAGGACGTCGTGTATTATACAATGATACCGACAGCCTCGTTTTCAGAAGTCGCGACGGTCAGTGGGAGCCATCCACAGGGGACTTTTAGGTCAATTACGGATGAATTGGATGGTGACTTCATAGAAGTGTTTGCATCTGGGGGGCCTAAGAATTATGCCTATCGTACAAACAAGGGGGTGGAAGTCTGTAAAGTTCGTGGCTTCACTTTAACCTATACTAATAGTCAACTGATCAACTTCCATACGATAGAGGAAATGGTGAAAAATTACAATCCTTCGAGGGTATTTTGTGCTTGCGGTCTGTCTGCACAACAGTGTGAGTCCTGTAGCAACTCTGCAAGAGCCACTGTTTGCAATGAGCATAAGATCACAAGAGATAAATACAGATTCAAAATTATCAACAAACGGGAAGAAAAGGACTACAGGATATGTTACACAAAGAGGGTAATTCAACCAGATCTTGACACCCTACCATATGGATTTTGATCTGATTCTGTTCAGATGTAAATAAATAAAGACATTGTCTATTCCTGGGCGTTACATAATTTTAATACTGTTTGTACATGTCCTGTAGGATTACAATTATACTAATCATATGATTATAATTGAACTAATTGTAATAATGTTCAGTTTTCAAAATTGACTTTTTGTATATAGTATCAGTTTTACATTATGAAATACTGAAAAAGTTGTATTAAACATGTAAAAAAGAAACTGTTCAAATGAAGAGAGTGCTTTAGAATAATCTTGATTTTGATTTACAGTTGTATTAATATTTAATTTTTGAATAACTGTTTCCATTTTTTTACAAATAAATATTGAGTTTATTAAAAATGTATTGAACACAAAAGCGAAGAGGACATCACATTGATGAAACAGATAACAAAAACAAAATGTGTTTTACCCTGATATGGTTCTTATTCAAATTGTAAGAGAGTCATTTAGCGTGAGACATTCGGTTTTTTAAAATACAACCAGAAGATCATATGACATTTTTCATCATATTTATTCATCAATACACAATAATGTAATCATTGAAATAAAACCCTTCTCCAATTTATTTTTTGTAAAATTACAAAACTGCGTTTACAATCATGTCAGTATCAAAAAGTAATGAATCGGGTATACCGTAATATTTAACCATAAAATCATGTACCAAAACATCATTATTATTAACATCAGAATCAAACATCGATACAATTGAATTCATAGATATTCCACGACATCTATGCAGAATGTAGAAAACACAATATTGACCACAGGTACTACTGAAAGTTCCTTGTAAGCGTCTTGTGTTGATGTTTCAAGTCTTACTACATTTATTCATAAACCTGACAAATTCTCTATGTTGTGGTGCTAAACCATAAGAATCAAAATATTCTCCCACCCCCTCTTTGTCTAGATACATAGCAATCCAATGTAACCCCGACCTCAAGTGACCGGCTGTGTTAAAAATATAAACTCTAGGAAATATATTGTTCTTACTAGGAAGTTTATCCTTAGGGTACACTCCATCAAATACATGTTTGGCATAATTGTCAGAGTTCAAAATAGACGTAATTTGTTGTGTATCCATCAAGTGGAGTAGTCAAAGAGGACGTTCCTGTTTTTATCAATGAATAGAATATTATCAAACTCCGCGTAACAAATCACATTTAATGTCTTCGGTAAAGGTTGCGCAAAATGTATTTCCAACCCTAAGTTGCCTTGCTTCACCAAATTAAATTCACTGCCATTATTCAGGTCTGGGGTTAAGTCAAAGCAAAATATGGTATATCCTGAATTAAAGTCACTTCTGCTTATATTGTTCCCTTCATCACGATACAGTTGTCATGTGCTGGTAAAGAGACCTAGATAACTTCTCACGTGATTGTTATTTCTGAAGTCAGGTTGTAGGGGTTTCGCAGGGATTTGTTGACCATCCGCGTGTAGTGCTAAGAAGTTAATGTCTAGGTGCCGGAAGAAGAAAGGATTTTTATTGAATTCTCCATTGAAACTGTCAGTATCCACACATCCACATACGATTCTCTTCGGTATTTGTCCCATAAACAGGTTTTGTTCGTTCACTGACAAATGACCTTGAGGAACCGAGAATACCTTCGTTTCAACGCGGCGCAGAGGATATTGGGCTGGACCTTGTTCGAGAGCTTTGATGTCCCAATTGTACTGAGGGGTTCAATTTGACCTTGCGGAGAAACATCGCTGCTTCATCCACAGATATTTTATAGTTAGGGGGGTCAGCACGCGTCATTGAAGCAAATGCATCCTTACTTCGAACTAATTTTATTTTTAATGAAACCCCATTCAGAACATATCTGTTTTGTAGAAACATGTCCAAATGTAGTTTTCCCATTAAATCCACAAGTTTACTTTCATCGGTAAACTCTCTACGTTTGACCAGTCCTTCATTTGTAGCTATACCATCCATTTGGCGCGCTGTATCCTTGAACCAAAGAGATGCGGTCAATTGTGATGTTTTAGCCTCTGATCCATATGTTAACAAAGTTTCTAAATATGCTCTGTATGGGTAGCAGTTTGTTGCTGCTGACACAAGTTTTCCATTCATGCTGAAATCAACCTGGCTGAACATAGAATGAAGTAATAAATTCACAGGTCCAATGTTCTCAGTTTCCAGTACAGGTGTCCCATCTGTATGAACTATTTTCACCTTCATGTGAAGATAAGTGTTGGAAAGATCTACATAATCTTCTCCAGAACCTGAAATGTTGAATTCTATAGGCCCTGAATCCGTTACAGAGGAAATAGGTTGATAATGTACCCATTGACCCTGTTCAATACTTGTCTGCGTAGCAGGCACCGAAAACAAATCCAAATCACTGCAGGCACAGAGGGTGTATCAGAGACATTATCGATCAAATATATCTCTACCAGATGTTCTCTTCTGTTTAGCCCGGGAGCGACTGGTTCTTTTCCTGGCTATTTTCCTTTTTATAGCTCCATTCTGTCTTCCCGGAGGTCTATTATCAAAATGATGAATGGCTGAACCGATTAGATTTGATCCGGCTTCTTTTGCTCGACGAGATGCTGCCTGTTTAACATTCTGTCCTTGTAAAACATCCCCCGCTAATTGTAGTCCCGATCTCAATGCTTCTTTCCCCATAGTTTTAACCCCTCGTGTTAATAGGGGCAACACTGACTTCGCCAAACCGCCTAGTATATTTTCAAGCCCATGTCCCTTTTGAGTCCTAGCACACCTGAAAACGGGGAGTCCATTACCTACTTGATCCCTATAATAAGTGATGAATTTATTAGAATTGCGATTATATGGTACTCTCGCCCTTAACATTATAAAAAGTTGGGAGAACGACGTCGTCTAAAATGAAGTGTCACAATCACTTTTCCTCTCTCAAATGGTACATTTGCACCAGTGTCATCTTTTATAAGGATTTCAATAGTGGAAAACTCCTTCCTTTGAACGGGAAAATACTTGACATGTTCATATGACTTTGTGATGCGTGCGCCATGTTTTCCATCCACAGGTACTATACGTAATAGAGGGGCCATTACATCTCCTACAATATGTGGTTCAATCACATCACAATAAACGTAGAGAGAATCCAGACCATTGTTCACATCAACTACCCGATCACATGTATACAGTCCTGAAGCATATCTTGGATGAGCTGATCCTAACATAGTTTGCATGGCTGGACTCATTTCCATGAATACTCCATTTGCAAGTACCAAATTGACTTTACGAGATAACCCATCATAGTATAATTTTACTTTCTTCTTCAGATCATCCCCTTCGGCATTTTTATGTTTAACAATGGCATCTACAAAGGTTTTTCCTGACTGATAATGTCCCGGTGTCAGATTTATTTGATATTCTTTCTCATCATTGACATTGACATTCATCCAGGCTGATCTAGGTTGAACGTTATACCATGTATAAGGGAAATGAATCTCCACAAGACCTACTTCCCATTCCCCTGTCAGACTAATAGGTTGAGGAAGCTGCGTAACATATTGAGTCAATGTGTTCCTCGGGAAAAAATCCATAGAGGAATTAGAAGGTAAAGTGAGGTAAAACATAGTTGCTATGTTGAATCAGTATTGAACATGAATGGATATCGGGGTGCTCTTTTATACCCTCAATATTCCTCCCAACGTAACTTTTTGGCGGAAGTTTTCTTCCTCTTCCTCGATCGAGTGACTGGACCTTTGGAAGTTGCAATTGAACTATTCGGCTCCTGCTTTTCGAGTTGCTGTTTATTCATCCATGCCCGTCGGTGTTTATTACCAATAAGTTCTTGAGGTACGTTCATATCTTTTAGTCCAGTAGCAAATATTTCCCAACCTTGAGGGGAGGAGTATGTACGATGTCTCACAGTATCATTGACCAAGTCAAAAATATTGGTATTAGGAATCCTTTGCCCCCTGACGAGTAACTCTCCTCGTTCATTCCAGTTCATACTATCATCGTTTTTCAAACGATTTACCAGCATAGCCGTTTTTTGCTTCATAGAATGTGGAACACTGTTGATCATTTCTTCCTCAATGTTTCCCTGAACTGGAGGATATGTTTCTCCAGACACAGTAGCAGGTTGATTCGAGATCACTTTTACAGGTATTGGCGGTTGTTTGTAACTATGTTGACCTCTAAACTCCAGATACCTTTGAAGAGTTTGATTGTACAGTTTGACTTTATCTCCTTCTGACAAGTCCTGACGATTCAATACTGTTTGCATATTTTGATCAAGAGAATTTATAGTCTGAACTGTACTATTAACAGGTAATTGTTGCTGTTGTCGTAATGTCTCCAATAATCGCGGTTCAACCAATGCCATTTTTTTAACGTACTCCATTTCCAAAGATCCCCGATACAACGGGTCCCAACAGGTTGACTAAGGGTGCTAACAGAGCAGATAAAAACCCTCCTTTCTGTAAGACCTGACGTTTTTTACCTTTAGGAGTGGATTGTCTCGTTAAGCTTCGTAGATCCTTCTTGTATTTGGACAATCTCAATTTTTGAGCTTTACTCAACGGAACATTGCCTTTTAAAACATTCTTTGCACATTCACACAAACAATTCACCAATCCACTGTCTGCCCCTCTGATGATAGTTTTCGACACAATAGGGTGGCACTTTGTCAATGTTTTAAGGATCGGTGCATGTTTTTTCAAACGTTTAGACATGATGGTGGTGTGGCGAATGAAAATGTTTATCTTGTCTCGATGCTTTTATACCTTTGGCATATAAGCTAATTGAATTTCCCCCTTAAAAATGTTTGTGCGCAAACGTAAATGCTCAGGAGTGTTCTGTTTCAAGTCGATCAACAAATATCCATACGGTTTTGATGTTGAATCCTTGAATGCCTCTTGGAAAAATTTCACCGATCCAGGATACATTTGTCTAGCGATGTGAGATACTTGTAACTTGTCCCTAGGGTTTTTGAAGAGAACCATATATTGAGCATTCAAACTGATTGTTCTGTTTTCTTTATTTTTACTAAATATATTTTGCGTTATATATATTACACTAGTATTCCTGTGATGACTTCCCTTTGTAAATAGTTTTGTTACTCTGTCATCTGTTTCAGACATTAAGTCATCAATGATGATTAATTTTCTTTCATTTGCATCTAAATCATCTAGACTCCCCAGGCCTTCATAAAAATCTACATTTTTCACATTGTCATAGAATGGTTGCCATTCACCATAACACCAAATGATTCTCTCCGGATGAGGATTCACGAGCTCCGTCACTTCACTCAATAATTGAATCACGAAGTAGCTCTTCCCGCATCCAGTCGGTCCTGCGAGTATGCACGTGAATGGATGTTTCCATCTAGTATCCATGTTTGTAGGTCCCTCCCTTAGCGTGAAACTAAGCATCCTGAATCATCAACTAATGTTATATAGTATCGCCAAATTAGAGTTGACATATCAGTGGATAGATTTGCACAAACATCACGCGTAAATATCTCCAATACCAATAGTCTCCCTTTGTTTATTTCACCATCATCAAACATAAATTTTGAGACTTTTTGATAGGAAGCTAGACAGTCGATGACTCTAACCCAGTTCTCCCAATTTGGTTCTTGTCGACACTGTCTGCGACATTGGTACATAGTGTATGCATCGTATAGTAGAAACAGAAGAGCTGCCATTATGTATGTTCAGTGAAGATTAATCACTGATTCAATTCCCACAACTATTTATACATTCAGTCAACTCAAACGGTCAATAACTCGATCAATCATAGGTACACTATGTTTTAGATATGTCCACTGCATCTTGGTTAATCACAGACCTTTGATAGTTGCTTTATTGTTCAGAAAAATTCGCAAATCGATCCGTACAACATTATCAATAGAGCATATACTGACTCCTACATGAGGATCAATGTAAATCGTAATTGAACATAAGCTGTTATTTCGCGTCGTTATATTGATTTGTTCTGAATAAAAGTTATCAGAGCCCTTGTATGGACCCCCACGGAGTTTACACAGGCTAAGTAAATAGTAACAATGATGGATATACAAAATGCTAATGTTGAAAGCATAGCAATTATTTTTAGAACGAGTAGTTTATGGTCCATGTTCATCGTCCTGTACATCTGCACACACTGAACTCAATTCAGCGAAGGATTATATTTATATCTTTTTTGATCTGCTTTCACCCATGAATTGAATGATTTTGGCCATCCCACCCACTTCACAAGGTAATACGTCTTTCCCTTGCGTTTCTCTGTTTTTAATATCTGTTCAATTTTGTAGATAGCATTTTTGCGCTTCAACACTTTTTCTAGTTCCTGTTCATAGAATGTTCCTTTCAATTCCTCGCCATTGAAATCTTCAAGTGTCGTTTCACTTTGAATACCTCGTCTGTCCAGTTTGGCAAATATCCCTTATCAAATATGCGTTTTGCTTTACTGATGCGAACCA